>APFE030304254.1:82554-138268 GCA_000404065.3 Pinus taeda
CATTTTTTTTTTTTTTTTAATATTATAATCAAAATAGATGCAATATTTACAATGAGAGGTGTCATAAGGGCTAGTTGACTTAGTCGACTAGCCCAGTTGAGTTGAAAAAGCATATTGTAAGTTGATAGATAGCCTTGTTGAGTCTACAACTAAGTTGGATTAAGCTAAGTCAGGTTGGACAATTAAATTGTTGTAGTTGTCTCGACATGGTATAAATATCCATGAATGTATCAATATATCAATTCCATTTTGTTTTAAGAGATATATAATAAAATTGTGCTTTCGCTAGTTCTCCACCACTTTTTTCTCTTCTCTTCTATATTTACTTATGTATGTTGTTATGTGAATGCCTGATGTCCTTACTATTGGCATACTTTTCCCTAGATAACAACATTGCTTATGTTGTCGGTAGTTTTGGACTCGAGTCTCAAAGAATATGCAAGCATAATTGTTAATGTTGGAGGGGATACAATAGTGGTGGGAGACAAAAGTTAACAAATATCTAAAGAACTATGTGAGAATAAATATATTGTCATTAGCAGGAGCGGGGGATACGTTTTTCATAGAAGCACACTGATGTTTTTATTGAAGGAGCTAAGATGGAAATTAAAAATTCCTCGACCAAGTTGCTCATGAGAAAACCAAAAACTGATGCCCGACTATTATTGAAATTGTCAATCAATGGTCGAATGAATTTGCATGAGTGGCTCGAGAGTATTTTTGACAACTTTTGTGAGGAACAAGCAATAGAAGAAAGAACCTCCATTGAGAATATTAAAGCCAGGTTCTTTAATGACCTTCATGACAATTTTTTCTACACGATTCCACCTTGTTGCATAAGTTCCTCCTCGACAAAGGCGCTGGATATATCGTCGAATACTAACTGTCTTTGAAAACTCCAATAAACATTTATTGCCAATAAAGGAAAAATGACTAGAAAAAGTTCCTCAATGCCAATGTAAGGATACGAAAGAAGCACGGGCTTACTTCTTAAGTAAATAGACATGGTTGTTGGGTATTCCCTCTCTACCCAATAGTAGGTCGAGACAATGTGCGGGGGGGGGGGGGGGGGGTTAACGATGCATGGGAAAATAAATAAAAAGAAAAGAGGAAGTAAAATTGGAGAATTATAAAAGAAAATTATAAATAGAAAATATGGAAGGGAGGAGGTCGATTGCCAAGAAACGACAAGGAGAAAGTAGTTGATAAAAGAATATTCAACAATATAAGTAATCGATTAATATCCAGAAAATAGCACGTGAAAAAAGACAAAAACAATGTGAAAAAATAAAATAAGGTACCAGAGAAAGAAAATGTAACCTCGAGAGCATTAAAGTGAAGATTCATGAGAGGCCACGAATGAGTTGAGAGGCATAACACTTCCCTTTCCGACAAAGAATTATGGCATAAAAATAAGTCTTAGAGGGAAAATAGATGAGATGGAAATTGATGACTCTGGTCCTACAATACCACGAATACAGACTATATCAATATCGAGTCCCACCGTTAAATAATTCCTTCAATAAACATCACATATTTATTCAAGAATACTTGTTGTTTGGCACAAGAAGGATGAACAAAGAAATAAACCAAAAATTGAAACTCCTGTTAAGAATAAAACATATAACGAGACTAAAGAAAATGAAGAAATGCTTCTCCAACTTACAAATCTCACGATCGTACCCCTTGCCACAATTAGTATCTATTGAGGAAGTCGAAAGTACAAACCTGGTCGATGAAGAGTCGCGATCCGAAGTAAGTCAACTTACCGAATATATAGATAGAGCATGCCAGACCAACAAGTTATTTCTTAAAGACAACGTTGACAAGTAAGGAAGTGGCATGCCTTTGAGAAATTATCTAGTAATTGATCCTGCCAACATCAATTAGTTAAGTAATTTTAGAATATTTGGAACTGTTAATCACCCAAAAAATAAAATGGGATTAAATCATATACCCCTCTATGAGGGAGATGAATACCCTAAGAATCATTGGTTCATCTCTGGGAAGTTTTGTTTTGCGAATGATATCACTGACGAAGACAAACAAATGGCACAATTTTTAACGGCTTTGAGGAAACGTGCACTCACCTTGTTTATGAATCTTATTGAAAAACAAACAAAATCAAAAGAGGAAATAAAAACTAGTTTTATTAATTTGTTCAAGGCACAAGATGTAAAAATTTTGAAATCCCAAAAGTTAAAAGAAATCAAGTAGTGGCCCAATGAAACAATGCATGAATATGATAAAAGATTTAAATATTTACTGAGTCAAATCCCATATATCGTCAATGAAAATTTACTAGTTCAACGGTATGTGGTTGGTCTCCTTCAAAAGATATGCGAGCCTTTGAGGATGCATGAATTCAAAACATATGAAGAAGACCTCAAATTGGCCCAACAAATTGAAACCGACGACGAAGGTCAGTGGACTAACTCATCAATTGATAGTAATATCAAAGACAAATTTGAGATATTACAAAATTCTTTGATGGAATTAACATTTCAAAGAAACAATTTATGGTGCACTAATTTTCAAATTGAATGGCACACTAAGGATAATTGTAAATTTTCTAATTATTTTGATAAAAAATGTTCGACAAGTACATTCTAATATATATTGTGACATATGCCAAATAGCACAGAACTATACTACTAAAGATTGTTAGTATAATATTTATAACTCTAAGGTAAAATGGTGTGCCATTTGCGAAGACAATAACCATTCAACACAAGAATCTAGCTCAATGGGAAAAACAAGTTGAATTATCATGTTGTCTGTCATACACAAAGAATAGATCAATATAATGAGCCACCAATGCATGACAAAAGATGAAATGGTTGAGGATGATATGGTGGCCAACGAGGAGGATATAATGGCAGAGGTCGAGGACGAGGATCATTCCTTGGAAGATTTCCCCAAGATTATAGAAAGAGTATTAAACAAAATAACTATAAATTTATTTCAAACTGTCCCTAAGAAAGATATTCTAAATTCAAAAAACCTTCATTTTTCTACAATGTTAGGGTAGGACGATATAAAAGTAGTCATAATCAATAAATCACTTCGATTAACAAGGAACACGATTAGATATCTAGATATATAGGTGAAAAATGATACAATGAAAAGAGCGGTTTAATCCTTTACGAAAGAATCTAATAAATAGAGATTGTCGAAGGATATTATTTTAGAAGAATTTTTGGAGCTTTTAAAAGAAGAAAATTCGGTTGGCCTCCTAGTAGAGCTTTTAAATATGTTAAAATAATGTAATGAAAGTAGGGAGACATGTACAAATGTATGTCAACTTTCGCAAGGAAAACAATTGGAAGATCACAATCCAAACATTGATTTTGAAATAAATGGTTATATGTTAAGACAATTCGTTGTTGACTTTGGGTCGCAATTTAATATTATCCCTTACGAAACATGGATTAGTATCGGAATGACGAATCTCCATAGAACAACACCAAAGATCTCAAGCTTGCTCACTAAAGATTCATTGAACCCATTGGCACATTGAGGAAAGTAAAACATCAATCATGGAAATTCTGATGAAAGTCAACTTTGAGGTCATCTACTTAGTCGATGGTATACATACATATCTTGTGCTAGTCAACAGACCACGGGGTTGAAGAATGAAAGCGGCCATTTCATTAGAAGAAAAGAGAATCAAACTGAATGGAAATGATAAGAATATCATCATTCCTTTAGACCCTTGTGAAGGAAAACCTTGGGTTAAACCATGTGAGAAGAGTGAGAAACAATAAGGTTGTAGCAAGTGCTACATGAAGATAGGGACAATGTGGAACCTATTGCCTTAGGATAAATTTTAATAGGATCACCTCTTTCCATTGGTCATATTTCTGATATAGAGCTCTCTGAATGGAAAGTTGAAATTATGAATCAAAAGCAAAGGAATGTTGGAAAATCAAAGCAATATCGACAACAAACTTTGACCCTGCTATTCTATCAAAGAAGTGCCTATACTTAGAGAAAGAAATTGTAGGGAAACACCATATATGTTACCAAATGACTTAAAAAAAGATTCTAACAATATGATTAGATTCAAGTAATAGGCCTCCCATGTCAACCATGTCGAACAAGTAACCAAATCTATCGGAGAATAGAGGAGGATGCAAAGTATGGCGCAAAGTTTTACAGGTCAAGTGGAAATATGGTGAGACACCCACTCATCCCGACTCCAAACTTGGATGATAGTAAGTACACATTTCACTAAATAGTTTGGAGGTTGTAAGATTTCAGCACAAGCAAATATACCTATATTTAGTACCAAACAAGACCTGATTTGTCACATAAAAATTTGTGAGTCAAAATGGCACATAATCAAATATAGAGATGAGAGAGTCTGGCCCCACATGTTTCCAAATACTTTATATGACTTTCCTAACAAATGGTATAAATTAGAAGATGCTCGAGGGAATTCTCTACAATGGAAAGAGTTGAAAGATTTGAAATCTATGATCATAATGAATGGCAGGGGAACTCATTTTGTAAATGCCCCAATTCAAATGCTAATGTAGAACTTGACGATTGAGCATAGGAAGACTACTTCCTACCATCCGCAAGCAAATGACATTGTGGAATCATTCAATAAAACATTAAATAAGGGGTAACAAAAATCTGCAATCGAGAAAGAGATGATTAGATGATAAAGTACCAACCATCCTCTAGGCATATCACACAAATTACAGACAGTTAACTAGATCAACTCCCTTTAAGCTAGTCTATGGTCAAGAAGTAGTCGTCCCATTGTAATGTTCAGAAAATGCATTAAATATGTTGACTGTATTGAAATATAAAAATAAAAATGCAAAAAGGATGACTTCAAGAACTACAAATTTTATAATAAGATTGACTCCACACACTCCATCATCAACAAGCCAACAAATACCGACAAAAGGCATGACACGCCATAAATTTACAAACAAAGAACTTAAAAGTCAGTGATTTGGTATTACTATATGACAATCGAGTGAAGGGAAAAAATAAATAAATAGAGATTAGATGGCTTTCGCCCTTCGTTATAGAAGATATTCGCGCTTCAAAAGTTGTACAACTGAAGACATTACAATGGCACTTTTTCAAGTCACTTGTTAATGGTACCTAACTTAAAAAAGTACATCTCTTAATAGCATTGGCACATTCCTAGTGAAAACCTTTCTGAGGCACCAAGACATGGGTTAGCTTGAAAACCACTTTGTGGTTAACTAACATAATTATTTGTAAAATTAGTAATTTTATTTTTTTAATCATAATTTAGTAAGTTTATTACAAAAGGCAGTTATAAAATAGAAATAAAGTAACTGAAATAAAAATTGGAGAACCATTAAAAAGAGGAATAACAAATTAACCAGGTAGATATGTCAGAAACATGGAGCAAGAAATAGATATGCGCAATTTCTTAAATAACAAAGCTCAAAAGAATATGGATCAACACAAATATAAAGATGAAATAAAAAAAGAATGGTGAGAAAGATTTAGAGATCATTATAATAAAATAACCAACTTAGCAGGTAAATTCAAAGAACGAGGAAAAATTTGATATGAAGAAATAAAAACCCACTCGATAGAACATGGTCATAATGAACACTTTGATAGGACATGTGATCAAGAGAAGAGCATTGACCATGCATAAGAAAGCAGTATCAGAAAAGAAGTCAAAAATAACTGTTATCCACATGAGTTTGATAGGATAGGTCATAAAAGACAAAAATTTAAATTTAAAAATCAAGGTAATCGAATGCAACAATATACTCATGACATGCCACATACCCAATGAGTCACATCATTGTCAGAAGCATGTTATCCATCAAGTCGAATCATAATGAATCAACTAACGTTGCACAAAGCACGTGGCAGACATGTGGGATTCATTTGATAAGTGATGTTGAAAAATTGAATCACGATTCGACTAGAGAAGCGATGGAGGAGGTAGCGAGTGAAAGTTATGGCTCATTTAATTCAAATTATATAAAAACAAATGAAGTATTGAATACGCCCAATACTCTACCAGAAATTTTGTTAATTTCCAATTATGATCTTGACGATATAGCAGGCATCCTAAGTCCTGTAATTTATAATTTCAAACTGCTAGATTGTCTTAAAACCAAAGAATTTCAATGTGATTTCACAATTCCGAAAGGAAAAGTTCACTTTTAATATGGGGATATCATAGTTGACCCAAGAACAAAAGCTAGATTTGACCTCTCGGGAAAAGGAAAGCTCAAAGTGAGAATGCATCACATTAAGCAGGAAAAGGTGCACAAGCCACTTTGAGAGAAATACAATGAGTCATTCCTCCACTGGGTGAAAACATATAATAGATGGAGTCTAAATTTGGAGTTATTGCAGAAATTCAGAATCCGTGATATTCTTAGTGCCCCATTGGTCGCAAACATGCATGGTATGAAGGGGGAAGCTTCAAAATTATTAGTCAATCATTATCATAATGGGAAATTAAGGCTTGCACGACCTATGTCGATTTTTGAAATTGCCACTCATATGATTACTGGATCCCCATTTAAAGGCAAGAATGTATCCAACACAGTCAAATTTAACAAGTGGATTATTGAATTCACAAGAGGGTCAACCAACACGAATTCAAGGGAACTAGTAATTGAACAAGTCGAGGATCTGCTGCTTAAATGGACTTGTGCGATTGTAGCCCTCTGCCTCACACCAACCAACAGAGCATTATCAAAATTAACAATGCCTAAAGCAATTGGAGAGATAACAAAATTAGGGAAAACATACAATTGGGTAGATCGTGTTGCTGTCCTAGTAAGGACCAACTACCAAGAGTGCCAAAACTTTGGTAAATATATTCGTTTTCGCTCCCTGCTTATTTTGTTAGCTATGAAGTTTAGTACGCCTATTGGGGAGACTGACTTCATAAAGAAAAATGGTCTGCTAATGGAAAATTTTAAAATTTTCTCAGATGGATGGTCGGGGAAGCCCCAATATTTGGATCCCCAAGAGCTATTTAGAAATTGGTTATTAAATATCAAAGCAACTTCAAAGAAATGGAGGGTTCTGCAATATGTTCGTCAGACATTTCCATTCACTTGACATATACAGTTATGCTTAGACAACACTAAATTCTAGTACAATAACACTATAGAGGCAGACCCTCAAGAGCTAACGTATCAGCCATTAGTCGAGTAAATATTTGAAGAATTGTGTCAACAATCCAATACATTGATTACAATTCCTTTCGAGATTCTCCATCCATCTGAAGATTGTATTACCCCACTCTCTAATTTGGAGCAGGAGGAATAAAGAGAGGTTACACTGTACCTACAACCTTTTAAGGTTGACTTGTCAATTCTTTTATCAGAATCGACTAAGAAGTCTAGTTGTAAGTAGTAACAGAGTCCAAAGATTACTTTGACTTCCCCATCAGGAATTTGGTGGGAGGAAGTACTGTCAGATATTCAACTCGATGACCCTCGACAAAAAAATCAAATGGATTCAATCATCCAACAATCGTTGGAATCAACTAAGGCAAAGGGAAAAGTAGTGAAACAACCCAAGAAGACACAAGAGTCAACTTTAGCTATTGAAGGAAACTTATTACAAGAATTTGGATATGCCAAACATGTCTTCATTGAAAATGTATGACAAAATATGAAAGAGCTTGAAGAATCCACCTCAACACATATTTAAGCACAAAATGAAAGCTCTACCCAAGCATAGAATCAGATGCAGTTGGGTATGAGAACTCAACAAAAGAGTCAAATTCCAGAGATTGATTTAACTGAAGATTCACCCCGTATATCTTTGACACATGTCGAAGAGGAGTAGTAATAGTCAGATCAGACCTTGTCATAGCAACTAGACTCACAAGAAAATTTGTCAGAACACACTCTGTCAGATGAAATAATTAGGAAGGACAATGTGCGGCCACAAGATACGTCCTTTCTGCCTTCTTGATTTATCCAAGGAAACATGGCTCCTTTCTCCTTATTTTAGTTGAATTAATGGAATAACTAGTCCATTTAGTCACACACCTACCAGAATTCCATGGTTTTCATGAACAATTCATACTTTCTTCAGATCTCAAGCGATCTCCTTCCTCAAACTTTTGGAATTCGCGTCCCAATTCTCAAGCCTTTTTTATAATTATAATCAAAATAGATGCACTATTTACAATGAGGGGGATTAACCAGGGGCTGTGACAAACACCCAAAATCCAGGTGCCTTCTTGCTTAATGAAAACATCGATGCCACCCATGCTAACACATCCTAGACCATTAATGGCCTAGCTTGGGTGGCTATCTCACTCTCTAACTCGTGCAACCCACATTCAATGTGAAAGGAAAGGTGGTGGATGGATAAGTACTAGTAATTTACATGGAATTTAGAGTTATATTGCAGGGGAACATACATTCCTACACTCATTATGCTTTACAGGTGGCTCACCTTTGTACATTCGTTGGGTTCTATTGCAGGCCTATGTTTCACTAGGTCTAGCTAGTATCTGTTATGCTTGTTGGCTTCTGTTGTTGGCCTCGCTCCTTGACTGAACTAGCTTTGTTTCTAGCCTCTATTGTTGGTCCCTGTTGCACTTACTCCTCAAATTCCGTAGCTATTCTCTATTGTTGGTCTCTGTTATTCTTGTTGACCTCTGTCGCTGACCTCTACTGCACTTGTTGGGTAGTGAAGGCTAAGGAGGGTGGAATTGTGGGAAGAAACTCTTATTACTTGACAACCATGGTTTGAGAAAGAGGTTGGGTTAGGAGAGGAGGGAGAGGAATAGGGAATAAACATTTCCCACCTTGGCACAGTAAAGGGGTGAAGCGATTTGACGAAGACATGCCTCAACATATCAGATGCCTGGTTGTTGCCATGGAAGCTCAAGAGCTCAGGAATACTAGCAATGGTCACTGGGCTATTAGGAACTTGCAAGGTTGGTATTTGAGGGACTAAGAAGAGGTCTTGAATGTTGTGGAAGGAAAAATTATGGACATGGACTTCCATATAGGCAAATCCCATTCATCTTTCAGGGTCCTGTCAGGGGCTTTGGGAATCTAGTTCAGTCCTCCCCCCCCACCTCTAGCTTCATCCAATTCGTTAAAGAACTTAGAAAAATTAGACTCGCTCTTTAAGTGATCTAAGCTTCCCAACCTTAAGATCCTAGGGCATTCAAAATCAAAGGAAAATAATCCAAGTATCCTAGGTATTTATGGCCCTGTAGAGAAAGGTCAAACTTCAGCCAACAAGACTGCCACTACAGATAATTTGAAAGGTGAAACTTCATAGCAGAAGGCCAACATCGACTTCTATGGTCTGTTCGTCAAGTGGGAACAACCTCCATGGCTACCAAAAGGAAACGATGACCATTTCCAATACCTCACCTAACATGACCGGGTTTGTTAACAAGTTCCAAGAAAGGGTTTCTCATTTTTTTCACATTTATGGTTTTTCTTGTGATCTTTTGATGTCACTATTTACCTAGTCTCTTTTACACACATTTTTTTTAAGGTATTATGAAGTAAAAAATTGTTATCAAGCTTCTTAGGAAGACCACTTGGTTTCCCACTAAGGGCGGATGGTGTTTCCAAAGCATGCTCCAAGTTAGTATGGTTTTGGTACGTAGAATGTACTCATCCTAGACACTCTCTGCTCATGTTAACCCATGCATGTACTCTATGTAAGTTTTTGAAAATCTAATGAAAAATTTTCTTACTTACAAGAAAACAAAAACTTTTACTTTTATAACTCCTCTCTCTCTCTCTCTCTCTCTCTCTCTCTCTCTCTATATATATATATATATAATCAACCTAGGTCCATCTTAACCCTGGATATATTAAGCACTGAGAGGGATCAAATATCTTGAGATACAAACCTATTTTAAAGCAAAAAGAAATTTGTTCCCTCTAGGAATTTGATAGATCTAGGGTTAAGATGGATCTAGGCTAGTTTTTATATACACACATACCATATTTAGGTTGGATCCATCCCTCTCTCTCTCTCTCTATCTTCCCTCCTTCTCTACTCTCTCCTTCTCTCTCTCTCTTCCTTCCTCTCTCTCTCTTTCTCTCCCACCTCCCTTTGTCTCTCCCCCTATCTTTGTCTCTCTACCCTCCAACTCTGTCACTATCTCCCTCCCTCTCTCCTTCTCTCTATCCCCTTCTCTTTCCCCCTCCATCTCTCTGTCTCCCTCTCTCTCTCTCTATCTCTCTCATTCTCTCTGTCTTCCCTCCTCTCCTCTCTCCCTTACCACTTCCTCTCTCTAGCTCAATCTATGTATTAGTTCTCCCCTCCCTCTCTCCCCCTCCAACTCCATTTCTCTCTCCCTCCCTATGTCCTCTCCATCCCCTCCTCTCCCTCTTCATTCCTCTATCTCCCTCTCTCTCTCCTCCCCATCTCTCTCTTTGCCTCCCTGTCTCCCCCCCTCCATCCATTTGATGGATATTTTCACTCTATGTAATCAATGCTATATGTAATGTCTAAAATATGTTACATTTTAATTTTGATTAGAGTCTTTCCTTGGTAGGGACTATAACGATCCCCTAACAATATTTAAATTTAATTAATAAGCACATGAAAACTTAACACTTACAATAAAATTACAATATAGCACATTTCTTAACCATGGATATCCACCCCCACATTATCATGTATATTATTAACTTGTAAATAGGTTTTGTTACAATACCATGGCTTATCAATACTATATGCGAAAACCATAATTCATTTCACAATAAAAATTAGTTTAGCATTGACCAATGCAAATTATAATGTTTAACTTTAAAAAAATAATAATTTTTCAATATAATGAAAAAAAATAATAATTTTCAAACATTTAATTGGACCAGAACTTGAATATCTTATTGTAGCCTTTGCACAATATACTACCATCTAGATAATTGTCTTATAGATTTTATGCCATAATTTATGGATATGGTTGCCATATTCATGCATGATTTTTAGATATTTGTGTAGTGATTTTCTATTTTTAAGATTTGTGGGAAAACCATCAAAAAATAAAATACTTGAAAATAACTTATAATCAAGTAAATAACATATCTACTATTAATTACTTCCCACCATAATTTAAGCAAGTCTTTGCATAAAAAATGGATAGGAATAAGATGTAAAAAATATACTTACAAGAGTTATTTCCCACCATTATTTATGTTTTCTTCAGCACTTATGTGGGTGTAAAATTGTAAATGCCTCAATGGTTACTACCCACCAAAATTTATGCACGTTCTTACGCTTGATCCACTTCACATTTGAATTTATCAGTTACTACCAAAGCAAGATTATAGGATGATTTATCTACCAACCACTCATAATTTAGAAATGATCAATGTAACTTATAATTATTTATGTAATTGTTCCATGATTTCTAACATGGGTTGGAGGGGCTAAGCCGGCGTGCAAAACAAAATTACAATATAACAAATTGAATTTTATTATTTTTATTACTTTTAACTTTTTATGGTTAATTGAGCCAAAGATGTAAATGTTTACACTACAACATCTCCACCATACTCAGGACTATATTACTTTTAATATTTTATTATTTTTTAATTGAGACAACATATAAATGTTAAATATTTACGCTGTAAGGCGTTCCCCTCTGAAATCAACTCCCCTCTGGTCTTACTTGTCTTACTATGATCCGTTTGATTTGGTGTTAGATGATTAAAATGTTTGTCATCGTTGATAAAAAATATCATTATAAGTGAAAATATACAGATCTTCCCTCCTTTAAACCATATGAATGGAAAGATGATGCTCGATGCCCCTCCTCGGAAACCCAACTCTTTCCCTGCAATTCGATTGAGATAAGGTGTTGGATCTCAAATACTTGCAACTGTACCTTCTCCTAGGATCAATAAACTCTAGAAACCCTAAAATCTTCTTGGATCAAGAAAAATCAAAACTTAATCTTCTTCTTGGACTAGTGAACCCTTGCAATTTGATTGAGAGAAGGTGTCGGATCCCATGCCACAATACGACCATGGCTTGTGTTGCAGAATATCGTCATCCTGTCCCTCCTCTTGATGTTCGGTCCCATTTGTATTCCTGTCTAGAAAGTTTCCTGCTTGTCACTATTAGAGAGGGTTTTGTGTCCAGGAAATGTCTCATTCGACACCTCCACCATGGTATTCCATGGGCCGAGATTCTACACACAAGGAGAAAATTTCCTCAGGGTTGTCTGGTAAGTTATTTGAGACCATTTAGTTGACGGTTTCTTCAGTATTTTTTAAATGTCTTTATTTTTCATTTTTTATATATTTAGATTCAAACCCTCAATCACGGTTGTTATAGTTGCAGGAGCGTTCACTTCTTGGTCTCGTCTCCAATGGGTTACACCACTACTCGAAATCCATACACAAGTATCCACTCTACACTTAGTCGATTAGGGTTTTCAGCGTTGCCATTTTATTATTTATTTTCCTAGGCATACTTCTCATTTATGGAGTTTCTATTATGAGGTTCATGTTTCCTTGTGGGATTTCTTCCTGAGAGAATTATATATACTAGTTGGGTTCTCTTTTTTGTTCTTACTGTTGGCCCATTACTTGTCTTTATCTCTTCATTGTTTACATACAGTTTGTCATTTTAATTCACTCTTGGTGTTGTGCTATAGGTAATCTCATTAGGTTCAATCCATGTCCATTCTTGCCGGGATTAAATGGCAGGAAAGTGACCTTCACCTTCCCATTTGGTTTCAAGTGTGGTCTAATTCGTAGTTCCCAGTTAATGAAGATAACCCTACTTTTTTTAGAAAAACCCTAACAGGGTTAGAGTAATTTATTGTTATGTGCCTTTTAGTTTAATAATTTTAGAATGGTTAAGGGAGATAGATAATTTTGTCAGGCCCCAGTTGTAGACTTGGATTTTAATGTTAAAAGCACCAATTTTTATAGGTGGGGACCAATATACAATTGTTTGCTTAATGTACTGAGTTATGATATGCTACTCAATTTTTTTTCTTCTTCCAAGAAGCTCTATGTATCACCGCAGTTAACTTGCCTAGATATAATGAAACTCTGGTGTCTTTTCTTAGAAGGAGTTGTAATAGTTTTCCAGACTATAATTCATGGTTCCCACTTCTGTGATTGTGTCATATATATTTTATGTAATCACCTCCACACTCATACACCTATTTATTTTAGATTAATTAGACATGTTGCAATATATATTCAGTCTCTAGATTATTTGACCTTAGTGAATTGGATACCTGTTTCAACATGGATTATATTTGGTAGATTTTGTCACTTTATCTATCACAATATATCTAGTTTTGGTTAGCTCATTAAAGAGTTTTCTTGGCTTATCATTTCATTCGTTATGAGTAATCTTTGTCTCTTAAGAGTTTGTATACACAATGTCGTAGTCATTTCTTAAATCATGAACTAAATTACTATGTTCTTTGTTTCTTGTTTTCTTACACTTGTAACTTACAAAGGTTTACATTCCTCAGCTCTGGGTGGCTTTAGGGACTATTTATAGGTTGCTAACTCACTGTATGAACTAGGAAAATAACCCAATCTGCTCCCAACAATTCATCAGTTGTCTTTTTAAAATTAAGTTTCACAACTCTAGACTAGAGTAGAACAACTTGTCTCCAGTTTATTTACTGGTTTGTTTCTTTGCCTAATAATTCCCTCCATTTAGTTGTTTTTGGGTCATTGGGAGGTCATTGAACTATATCCTAACCCAATAGTTTGTGTACTGCATTATCTTTCCCACTTGGGGTGGGCTTGACATGGGCAATAGGTGATTCCCAATTTTGCAAACAGAGTGGAAATAAGAAATTGCACCCGCTAATGACGATTTTTGAATGATGGTTTAATTTCTAAATTTTGGTTGGCACTGTACAAACAAGTAACTCTTTTGAACTTCTTTAGAGTGGAGTAATATGTATATTTCTCTTAAAAAAATATAAAAATTCCTCATTAAGGAAAAAGAAGAAAAAGAACATGTTCGTACCATCTCTACTAAAAGTTTGAAGACACCACTCAATGTAAAAACAAATGTCTATCAACATGAAGCTCTCCAAATTCGAAAAAATGCATTTTAATAGAACGTTTACGGCAAGCACGAGTGAAATTCTGAGAACTTTATTGACAATTTCTTTGGATAACAAACAAGGTTATAACTTTCAAGGGAAAAAGTATCTTGCAGATATTTTTGCCTAAAAAGTAGAAAATTTGGAAGAACACGAGTAAAAGATTTTGCAGAAAGAATGATCAGGAAATTTAACTTTAAACATAACTTGATAAATTTCAACTATTGTTATAAATTTATCTGTACCCTTGGTTATATGTTCTCTCATTTGTCAAGCACAAGTGAAACGCTGAAAATTTGATTGACAATGACAATTTCTTTTGCCGAATGAGAAAAATAGCTTTTTGAGAAAACAATGTGTCTTGAAGGTATTTTTGCTGAAAAATCTAAAAAATTTGAAATAATATGTACAAACAAATGCCAGGAGATTTAAATTGACTAGTCAACTTGATATATATATGTGTGTGTGTGTGTGTGTACGCTAGTACTTTTTTTCTTATTTATCACCCCAATATACCTGAAAATCATGAAATTACATAGAACTAATTTCATGAAATTAAAGAGCTGATTGATTTGAATAAATCATGCGTTTCCAATTCCAAACTAAACTTTCCACACCAAGTGCTACTTTAGTATTGTAGTGATACTTCAATTGATTTTGAAGTTGTGACGTGATATTCAAGATAATTTCTGAATAATGGTCCAACAACTTTGCAATGATGCTTAAATTAATTATGATGTACTAACACTCAAGGATCAAACATCATAAAGGAATAAACATTGTAAGTATATTCTTATTTGGCACCCACGTTTTCAAGGTAGAAAATAAGATCACAATGAATAACAAAACTATCCAGATCCCACTTTAGAATAGAGTGATCAAGAACTGATAACAAATTTGTCACCTTGTTACGCAATATCTCTTCCCCAAAAAGGCGCTACGAAAATACTACATTGAATAGAGAAACATGACATTGTCATTTCAAGAGAGACATGAGCATCATTAGGAATCACAGACACTTGGAAGTTGCCTTCAATAAATCAACCAAAATCACGACCACACTTGAATGGTGTGGTATTCCCTACAATTATAAATCACTGGGAGTTACATCCCTTTAGGATATGGTCCTTTAGCCTTGCACCTGTTACCTAGAGGAGATACTATGGTACAACAGGCACACTGCAATTGTAACTGATTTCAATGGATTAGGTGACCCTAACACCTCCATAAAATATAAAATATAATTTTCTAATTGCAGTAGATATGATATAAATTGGATTACAGATCATTCCAAAAGGGACAACATTAAATCCTTTCTAGTATTTTACTAAGCAGGCTACATAACCAACTATTAAAAGTCCTGGGCTATCAACATGTATTATTTATGGACCATGTTTCTATGTTTCAACCCCTTTGGATTGAACTGTTTCCTTTGTCTTCTCATCTGAATGCTCTGAATCAACACTCTCAGTACCATTTAAGTCTGAATGTAGATTACCATTTTCATTGGTTACTGACAACCTTAACCTCGATGCCTTGACATCAGAACTGTTAACCACATTTCCATCCTCGCCTAACTTCTGAACATGAGCACCTTCATGAACTGCAAGCTGCAAAAAGAAGGCATATGATAGTTTGACTTTAACAATAGAAGTATGGAAAAAATTATAACCTTTGCCCCCCAAAAAAAGAACATTACAAAATTAGTTTCAAATTAGGCATACCTATTGCTGCTGCTGAGCTTGTTGCCTCAACTTATTTTCCTTCATAACTTTTTGACGACTTTCATAGAATGTGAAATCATTAAGTATTGATGTTTTCAATGAATAGCTTTTGAAAATTTTCGGCATCTCTATACCCTACAAAAATTTGATCTATATGGACAAAATGATAATTATTGCATCACATAAACATGTCAACTTCAACAAAAAAATTGATGCATTCAACATATTGGGTTCAAATCCAACACAAATGATCTCAACCATCAATGCAAAGAGGAACTAGTCCTCACACCTTTTCTCACTTACAGTGACAAATGCTAAGATGTGAAGTGGGGACATAATACCAAAAATATTATTGAACATGCCAGATTAGGGATAGAATTTATCTTAAAGCCAATGATATGTAACATGAGCATGCATATGCCAAAAAAAAAAAGTTTCTACATGAAAGAAGAATTGGAATTTAAAAAAGAGAATCCAAGAAATATTTTGCAAAGCATATGCAAAAATATTAGTAACACGAACATGAAAAAATAAGCAAGTTGCAAATGATTACCTCTTGCGTGTCTCTACTGTTTGTCACAGGTTTGTTGTCATTGTTTTCCAAGATAATTTGGCAAAACTCTGAATTTGAAATCCTTTATCATGTGCCACTTTACAGGGAAAAAACCAATCCACTTATCTTGCTGCCAGAAATCCATGCTCTTGTGAAAATCTACACTACCAACCATCTTCGCCACACCACAAAATTTACCACTTGCGTTAACCTGAATAACGTCAGTCGCAAAAGATGTTATTAGCCTTGAATATGTTAGTGCCTAAATCTACCTCAAGCTGAGAAAGGTAGGATCTAGGGTAACATCAAACCACGCTTAACCTGGTAGCTAGCCCTACCAGGCCGGGAGAGGGCTCTCTCATGTCAATCTCAACAAAGTATGATCAGTAAGGGCTTGAGATGACTGATATGATGACTAATCTTAGGCTAGGTATGTGTGCAAAAGAGTTTGATTGAATAGAATGATGTTTTTGTTGGCTCCAATGGAAAGGCAAATTTTGGGTGTTGGGAATGAGGCTCAGTTTTGTAGAGATCTCAATGGGGCAAGGTAGGCAACTGATTTGGCACTTCAAATTGAATGATATGGAGAGATTAGAAAGGTGAGGAGTTGAAGAGGGCAAGAAAACCCAGGGATCCTCTTCAAATAGCTGAAAACATAAAAAACTAAAACAAACCCTAGGTAGAGCACTGCAATTTCAATGGATTCTACCTGTACCCTTGTTTGATTTAGTTAAGAAGAAAGAAGATAAATAATGGAATACATAACACATAAGTGAATTCACAATTATAGAAGAAAGCACTGTACCAAAACAAAATTCCACATGAATCCCAAAGAGTGCTGCAAACCCTGGTCTCTATTCCTTAGCCAAAATTGCTGAAATGTGAATACAATGAAGCTCTAAGCTTTCTCCAAAGTCCAACCATGCTAATGACTGAAAAATCATAAGATATAGACAAACCATAACTCATCCTAGCCTCTAGGGGTCGAGCTCACAAGTTTAGGAGCTGTTCCAACTAATTCTAAACTGAGAACTACAAATTAGGCAGTGGAACAACTTGCCTCTAGAAACTAGGGAACTGATTCATTCAGTTGCAAACTATTTTTTGATAGATGAATCTACCTCCATGAGTGAAAATTTGACATAATTACATAAAGACCTATCAATTTACATTAAATTACATCATAAGTTTGACATTAAGAAGGAGAAAATTCAAACTGTCAAGTAACTAGGCGAAAAATAGAGTATACTTGGTCAAACTGAGAAAAATTTCCCCAATGCGCCGTGCTGATTTCCCTATGCGTAGCGCTTGTTTGCAGCCACTTTTTGAGGCCTTACCAGTGTCCAAATTTGCTCCAAGTGTGCTTTTTGGAAAGGTATGCCTATCTACTTTCCAGAACAAGTGGAATTTTTGAATTTGGCCTAATTTGCCCCTCCAAAACTGAGTTCTCCCAACACTTCTTCCTGTGTATCAAAATAGGGGCAGTAAAGTCATTTTTGGGTGTTTTTAACCTTTTTGAGGGCTCAAAACCTGTCAAAATTTCTTGGTCATTGGTAGGAAAGCATATTTCTTCATGCCAAATCCAAAAATGCTGAGTTTTTCTCATTTGGAGGCCTCCATCAAAAGCGAGCGCCAGGTGGCGCAGCGCATAGGGCAGAAAATTCTGTGTTTTAGCCCAAAAATTTCAAAAATGCAAATAGCGTCCCAATTTTTTTGAAATTTGGACTGAGTCTTCTCCATCAAGTTCTGTGTTGGGCCAAGGAAGCCTCAGCCAATATCTGAAGTCTATCTTTCTCCTTTCGCCTCCTCGATGCCCTTTTCAACTTTGCTTTCAAGCTTCTGATTCTCGCCTTGCAACTTTTATTCCTCGCCATGTAATGGTAGGCCATATGCATCAACATTGCTTTCTCCCTATTAGCCTTCTCTAGCACCTTTCTAAGTGGATATTCAATCTCTCAAGCCATGATTCTCGATCGGCATTGATTTCTTGCTCAAGTGTTGTGAGCTTCACCTTCCTCCTTTTGGCAAGTTGGCGGTTTTCTTGTATGTTTTACAATTCCATAATTGTTTGCTGCTCTTCAAGTTGCTTGTTTCTTTGCTCCAGATACTTTATTATCCACTTAGCTATTTCTAAGTTGAGGGACAAAGCATTGATGTCCGCCTGTTGCTCCTTGATGACCTCTTTGAGCTTTGAGCTTTGTGAGCCCAAATCAGTGTCATCATCTTCAATGAGAATGAAATCGGTCTCCTGCTTACCTAAAGGCCCCTCATCATGTAATGGCCTCTTGCCCTTTCCTAAACCTGTTGTGCTGATGAAGGAAGCGAGACCCCTTCCACCCCAGGTGGAGATAATACTTGCTTTGCTGTTGCGAACAACCGTCTAGTGCCCTTTTGATAAGTGATAAACACCGACATACTAACAGTCTGTGCCTCAAGACCCTCTTACTGATGTGAAGCTCCACCTGTCTCATGAAATGCCTCTGGAGGTCCTTTAGGGGCTGTGAAGAACTCATGAGAAATGAATCCTCCCATGAGATGCCCTGTAATCCCAGCTGATGCATGACCACAATCTTTATGAGAGAAAAATGATATATACTGTTGAACTGCTGCTGAGGAGTCTTTTGTTGTACTAGGGTGGTCCTCTTCTCAATATTTCAGCACATGAAGTAGGGGAGATTCATCATTCTCACCCTGGTAAAGTGCATCAACAATCTGATATGATAGGCATATAGGCGAGAAAACCGGCCCTCACAGCTGAAATATTTCATGATCAGTTTCATTAAAGGAGCATATGAATCTTTCAGGTACCGAAAGGGAAAAACTCTGTTGATTTGTCTCAAATAACCGGGCTTGATGTATGGTTAATAATATTCCCTATCAATTTGTTGCCTTTTATTCCATTACTCTCAAATATTAGGAATGTCGGTTGCTGGAGAAATAGATTCTGGTCTTAAAGTGAATGTTACACCAACTAGAGTGGCTTGGCCATTATGTAGATGAAGCATGAACAACCGGGCCAACTCATGATAATACTGGACTCTAGCAACCATATCACAAAACTCATAGCAGGATTGGTGTTGGAAGCATGTGATAGCGAGAGGGCAGGCCTGTAGCTCGGCAAGTGTAGTAGGTATATGTTTGCCACCTTTGTGAGGTCCCTTTGGTGCATGTATTTCTGTAGGAGAGTCACTGTGTGTCTCTTCATCACTGTCATATGAAGGATCAGACTCCATGTTTGCTAGTGGGTGAGTTTTCTTGATGAGTAGGAAGAGTTTTATGGTGTTTTTGGTTTTCTGCTACCAAGGGTAAGAATAGGTGAGGGACTGTGGAGGGAGAGGATATGAGGGTTTTGGGACTATTATGACAGGGTTTTGTGGGAAATAGGGGATTAGGGAATAATATGGAAGCTTAGGGACAACAATTAGGGTTTGGGGATTTGTAATTAGGATTTGGGAAAATGAGATTTGGGGATAGGGGTAAATGATATTTAGGAATATGGGACTTAGGGAATAGTTGTATAAGCTAGGAAAATAAATGGAGGAGTGAAAAAGTGAGGGAGTGGTAGAATGTACTTGGCAACAAATTGACAAATGCAAACCCTAGGCAATGGTTTTTTGAGAAATTACAAGGAAATAGGGTTTGAGTTTCTTCACACAACCACCATAAATTTTAAAGAAAAACTCCTTCACTAGCAAGGAAAAGATCTTCACTTACTTGCACATTAGAAGTTTTGAGTGATTTTGGCAATTTGAGGGAGTTTTTGAGAAAATAGAGCTTGGCATCTCTATGCGCCGCACCTCAAACCTAGCGTGCCGCGCCTCCTGTGTATGTCACACCAATACAAATTAACACTGAAGATGCCGGCCCTATGCGCCGCGCCTCCAAAACTGAGTGCCTTTGCTGCGATTTGCTCTCCTTTTTCCAACACGAGTTTCACTTTGTTCACTCTTTCTTCTTGGAATGCCAATGAGCTTTTGAATTGTAAAAAATGATTTATATACAAGAGCTTTTTAATTTTTGATTCATAAAACCCACTTTTATAATGTTTGCAAAGTGACTTTACTTTTCAACTCTGTTTTTTGAGCAGTTCACTTTATGTGAGCCTTTTGACGAAGTTAATGACTTGATTTTTATTTACCTTGCAGGGTATGGAGCTACTGAGGCTTGGCAAGGTGACCAGGGTTTCCATTGAAGTGATTTACATACAAGAGAACTGAAAATACATGAATTTATACAATGAAAACCTAAAATACTCTGTTTTTCCTCAAAACAAAGTTTTGAGGAAAAATACATTTCCGAGTGAAACTTATTGGTACTAGAACTTTATTCAGCCTCCTCATGCACCTGCTGACTGTTATTGGACATTTTGGAGACCTTTTTTATGAAACCCTAGACTTAATGAAACTGAAACCTTAGAAAAGACTTTTGCAAATTTGAAGACAAAAAGTGATTGCAGATGATTTTGATGAATGAAAATGGGCCAGTAGGTAAAAGACATGAGGGAAAATGTACAACAAGCCACTACCGTAGGATGATCCATGCTCCTAATGGAATGCAGCTGACTGATCAAGACACCTAACATGCAATGCAACAAGAGAATTTGGTCTCTGACGGAGGGATGAAGATACCGACACTAACATAATACAAAACAGAACAACATGAGATAGTTATAAAAGCTACTGATATAATATAACAATAATTAATCAATCCAAAATCACCAGTGCTGACAAAAGGATAACATTAGACTTACCGAGAAAAATAAAAACACTAGACAACAATTATTGTTTTCACCAGAAATCTTCTGAGCTTCTTGGTATGCTCCATCTATCCTTTTATTGCCATTAGGAGTACTTGCCCAAACATTGTATTCGATGCTCTTATGAACATCATCCTCACTATATGAATTTATTAAAAAAAACTTTGCATCATCATACTCAATAGAAAAATATGCGAGGTTATATTTCTCTCTATTTATCACATTTCCGTTCATCTCACAATTTCCCAACCCATGTTCACTACCTAAATTTATCGTTTCTAAAGATATCTGATAGCCTTTTGGCCTATTAGTTTGAGGACCACGGTTCTATTCATTCAAAACATCGAAGTTCCTATTTTCATTAGTGTGATTCCCTTAAGCATTTCCTCTCAAATGTGAGTTGGGTTTGAAAACCATGTTGTTATTGTTATATGGCATCATCACTTCCCCTGGTTGAATCCTGGGAAATTTTTGCTGAACTATATAGAATCCTTAGGTATCATTGCACCTCGGGCACCCAAGCCATGCTATTGGTTAAGTTAGATCTGAAATCAATAAAAACACGTCACTAGTTGAAACAGATAGGATAAAAATAATGTATAGAATAATAAATTAGATCTAAAAGTAGTCCAAATCTTTACCTTAACGAATTTCAAATATTATCTAAAACGTCCCAACAATCCAGTACCATTTTGCAAGAAGTCACATGGAATGCACAACCTATCACTTTACTAATCTCATAACATTTCGAGAATTCTTAAGGTGTTCAAAATTATTTCTATGGCCTATTGTATGAAGTTGTCCTTCCATCAGTGCTGCTTACAGTGGGTGGATTAATGAACATCGCTGGATTGTTGATGGTGTGGATCACTATCACAGACCGTATTTCCACCCATAAAAAATGGCTAATGTTTGTGTACATAACAATGGGATCCAATTCCCAAACCTTCACCAACACTGTAGTTGTGATAACAAGTGTGAACAACTTCCCTCGCAACAAAGGGATGGTGTTGGGGCTTCTCTAGGGGTTTGCAGGTCTGAGTGGAGCTACTTTTACTCATATCGACCTTGCATCTTATGGAAACAATGCCAACTCCTTGATTCTTCTCATTGGATAGTTTCCATGTGCAATAAGCTTCAGATCCATGTTCATGGTATCCCTGATAAAGTCAGATGCAAAGAAAAATGAAGAGAGTGATTTCTATACATATCTATACATAGCCATGACCCTAGTTGGGTTTCTTTTGGTTGTTATCATTGTAGAAAATCCTTCCAAGTTCCCTTCCATTGGGTTTAAGATTGTGGCTGTTGTAATTGCAATTTTTCTCACGGCACCCCTAGGAGTGGTTGCAAAGGAACAATTTAACAAATTCCAAGCAAAGAATAGGGAGCTTGGGTTGGCTCAGGCTCATGTACATTGGCCCAAGTATGCCTAGGAAACAAATCTTGATGGTGATTCTGTAACAAGGGTACTGAAAAAGTTTAGAGTAAGTCTCACAAAAGTATATTCATGGTGTATCAAGGCTCCTGGTTCTGTTTCAAAAGAATTAAAGGAGCTTGGATTAAGAGGAATATATTCAAAAGTATATCAAGGCTCCTGTGCGAGGAGAAAAGTACTCAATTCTTCAGGCTTGTTGAACTTACACACGTGGATTCTGTTCATAGGGTCAATTTGTGGTATTGGGGTACCTCTCACTACCATAGACAACATGGGTCAGATTGGGGCTTCCCTTGGATTCACTTTAGTGGATGTAAGAACATTTGTGTCTCTCATTAGTATCTAGAACTTCTTCGGCAGAGTGGTTGCAGGTTTTTTATCTAAATTTTTGTTAAAGTACAATTTCCTAGGCCACTCATTCTAACAAATGTTTTAGCAATTTCTTCTATAGGCCACCTTTTCATAGCATTTTCACTTCTAGGGGCTCTCTATGTGGCTTCCATTGTAATAGGATTTTTCTTTGGAGCTCAATGGCTTGTGATTTTATCCATAACTTCTGAGATTTTTGGGTTGGAACATTACTCCACCTTCTACAATTTAGTAGGTTCTCCTAGCCCCATTGCAACTTACTTTTTATCTGTAAGTGTTGCATGATATCTCTATGATTCATAAGATACAAAACAACAACATATGATTTGATTAAAGCCTCCTCACCTACCTCTGCACCATACCAGAGTGAACTGACATGCATAGGAGTGAGTTGTTTCCGTGAGACATTTATCATAATGGCCATTGTGGCAATTGTTGGTTCCATCATGTGTGGGTGGAATAGGATGAGAACCAAGGATTTTTACAAAGGGGACATCTATACCAAATACCAAATTAAAGATGGCGACTCTAAAGATGAAGAGAACAATCAACATGAGGTTTCTAAAATGTAATAGAATTGGGTTAGAATTTCTAATCATTTATTAATGAGTGTTTTTATCACATATTTTTTTTAAGTTTCATGTTGATATATTGGAAGGTTATTAATACATTAATATGAAAAAAATATATGAACATACTTTACATTACCAATCTACAAAGAATATAACACAACATATGTTTAACATAAGTAAGCCATCCATGTTATTCATTTTTTGTTGTCAATTTATTGTAATCCTTCTCATCTTTAACAGAGGTTTGTATTGGTGTTATAGTTGGAATTAATGAGTATCATTATATACTAGTTATTTTAAATATCGAAGAAGAGAAAGGAAAGTTTTGATGATTCTTAATGTCTTGTTCTAAGGATAAAATTAATTAATTCTATATCACACTAAACATTTTATGTTAGTGAATGGCACGTGGTTATCTATTTTGTCTATGTTTGTTAATCTTATGAATTTTACATAATGGGTTTAATATAAATTAATGCGGTCTTTATCAATGTTAGACATATTTATTTATTTTTAACTCAAACGGGTATGATTTTATTTATTTGGTGAAAAGTTTGGACTTACGCCGTGGCAGCCAACAATACATTACTTCTATTTCTGTTTCTAGTGCTGTCTTTTGAGCTGTTACAAAGTGCCTCTTCCTCATGGATTGCAGGATTGGAATGAACTTTCATCAGTTGTGAGAAGTTGTCATTTCCCAAGAGTGCACCCTTTATTTGCCATCAGATCTGCTTTGCTGTTCAAGCTTCTGAGAATGTGGAGAAATTTGTAGGAGTCGAAATCGAGCAGAACTCTCTTCAGTCTATTTAGAGTTTTGTTGAGACTTGCATTGGTGAACAATTTTTCCGTATTTAATTTTTTTATTATGATCTCAGAGTCTCCAAAAGCTTGGAATTCTTTGTCTCCTCTGTCCCTGGCAATTTGACAAGCTTTGAGGAGACCAAGGATCTCTGCTTGATAGTTGGTTTTCTGCCCGATGCCCCAACAAAATCTGTCCCTTCTTGTTCCATCCGGGGCATAGATGACCCCTCCGGCTCCTGCTGCCCCAGGATTGCCTTTGGAGGCTCCGTCAAAGAATATCGTTGTGATTTTTTGATTTCTCCACCATTCTTGAAAGATTTCTTCAGGGTCTCTTTTGCACCAGATCGAATTTACTGTGTGAGGGGTAGATAGCTGCTTCTGTGGGTGGGAGTAGAGGGGGCCCAACCACCTCTCTTCTTTAGGGAGAAGAAGTGGATCATCTATGAAGTAATGTTGTTGGTTTGCTTCTAGGAGGAAAGATTTAGCCTTTGCCATACGGAGAAGGAAGTATGCACCTTTTCATTGAATATCAGATCATTCCGGGATAGCCAGATATGCCAACACACAAATTTGGGGATGGCGTTCCAGACCTTCCTCCAAAAGGATTTGATGGGAATTTTATTGGGATAACATTGATTCCATGAATGGAATAGATCAGATACTCAGTTGTAAGTAGGAACTATGATTTGTAGCTCATGGAGAGTGAGTCCCCACACTTCTTTTGCAAACTTACATTCCATGAAGAGGCGCTTGGCAGTTTCTGAGCTGTTTCTGCACAGTTCACATCTATGCGGACCGACTATGTTTTTTTTCATCAGATTGTCTCCGGTTAGAAGCTTATCATGGGCCAACATCCAGAAGAAGAAGTTTACATTTGGAAGGGTGAGCGGTTCCCAAACTTTCTTCCAGAACTCCGATGTTTTGCTGTTGTTCCTATTAGATTGAAGTGCGTTGTATGTTGCTGCTGTAGTGTAGCTTCCATAATGCCCCTATCCCCAACTGTCTTTCATTTTTCTATTTACTGGGGCCACTTCTTCCAGCATTTCTTCAAGGATATGCTTCTGCTGTTGTAAACGCTCAGGGACTCCTAAAAAATCCCAACCATACCAATCTCCGTGACTGTCCCATTTGGATAAGTCATACACGCTGTTGATCCTTGCGCGTTCCAACCAATTTTTTATCTCAGCGATTTCTTCTGCTTTCGCGAGAGGATTTTGATCCATTATTCGGTCGAACCACAGGTTTGTGTGTTTGCCATTACCCGGTATCTTAGACGCCCTTCCTTTGAAAAGATTTAAACTTCTGTTGCAAAGTTTCTAGACCTAAGTGCTGTTGGGTATTTGGCTTACCTGCAGATTCCTGAGCGGCACATTATGAGCGTATTTTGATTTCAGCGTTTCGCTGACAGGGTGCTTTGGATCCTTAAAGAGTTTCCACAAAATTTTACCACCCATCGCCAAATTTACAAGAGCTGGATCACGGATTTGTAGACCTCCCTCCGGAATGGATCGTTTAACCAGGTCCCATTTGACTAGATGAATTTTGTGTTGGTTTCCCTTCCCCGCTTGCCAGAGGAAGTCGCGAAGAATTCTGGAGATTTGTTCCGTCACTCTTTTTGGAGCGAGTAGGAAAGCTGCTTGATAGATTGGGAGAGCCGATAGCATAGATTTAATCAGTATTGCCTTGCCTCCTTTTGTGAGCCAGTGTCCTCCCCAGGATGCTATTTTTGATTTAATTTTGCCGATGATGTCGATCCACAACAACCTCTTGTTTGACCCAATTGTGATGGGGAGGCCGAGGTATTTTATCATCTCCCAGTGGGCATGGCCGTTGAAGCCGAGGATGTTTGAGATGCATGTGAGCTCTTGCTGCCCAATATTCCAGCCGTAGACTTCACTTTTCCTTTCATTGATTGAAGCTCTTGAGACCCTGCAGTAGCATTTTAGAATAGAATCAAAGGCTTTGGCTATTCTAGCAGAAGCCCCTCCAAGAAGGAGAGAGTCATCCGCAGATAGAGCGTGGTTTAGAGATGGAGAGCTATTGGAAGGTTTGAGGCCTGGAAGGGAGCCTGAAGATTTTTCAAAGGATAGCTTTATGCTGAGAGAGTTCGCCATCAGAATGTACAGGAAGGGAGAGAGCGGGCATCCCTGCCTGAGACCTCTCTGAGCTTGGAAGAAGGAGGTGGGATGACCATTAACAAGGGGGGTGATCCAGGGATTATCAGTGCAGGCACTGATGAGGTTGACAAAATGGAAGGAGAAGCCAAAGGAGTGTAGGACTTTGTATAGGAAGGAGTGATTGACTCGGTCGAATGCATTAGCCATGTCAAGTTTTATCAGCATACCTTTTTCTTTTCGCTGATTACTTGAGTGTATCATCTCCTGGACTTGGATGACGTTATCCAGGATGTGCCTGCCTTCTACAAAGCCACCTTGGCTATTAGAGATTAGCTTGTTTAGCAGGGGTTTAATCCTGTTTGCTAGAAGCTTTGCTAGAATTTTATATGATGCGTTGCACAACGATATAGGCCTAAATCTAGCAAAGATTTCAGGATTGGTTTCTTTGGGAATGAGGGCGAGGTAGGTGGAATTTGTTCCTCCTCCTACCTTGGCTTTTTTCATGAAGCCTTTTATCATCTTTAATAGATGCACTTTGATGATATCCCAACAAGTCTTATAAAAATGTATGGTAAATCCATCAGGCCCTGGGGCCTTGTCCGAATCCATAGACCAAATAACTTTGATGATTTCTTCTTCAGTGATGGATTGGATGAGAGCAGAGTTGTCTTCAGGGCTGACCAGAAGAGGAATGTTTGAGAGGAGATTTGCTGTTTCTTCCTCGTTGCCTTGGTTGCTTGCGGTGTACAAACTTCTGTAATGACTTTCAACAACCTCTTTTATTTGACTGATGCCTTTACAAACCTGTCCCTTTGCTGTTATAATTTCAGAGATGTGGTTCCTGGAGAGTCTTGCACGTATTGGCGGTGGAAGAAGGAGGTATTTCGGTCGCCCACCTTCAACCACAGACTTCGGGATTTTATTCTCCAATGCTCTTCCTCTGTTCTGAAAGATCAAAATGCTGAGCATTGAATTTTTACTTCTTTGTCGAGCAGGGTTGAGGTGATCTCTCTGCTTTCCATTTCAGCCCGCAATGCCTCTAATGACTGCACTATTTCTTTTCTTTGGCTAGAAGGATTTGGGACAGGTTTCCTAATCCATTCCTTCAAGGCAAACTTTGTAGCTTTTAGCTTTTGTTCCCACACATAACTAGAGGATCCTGTAATAGATTTGGCCCAAGTTGTTTTCACTGTTTCTATGAATCCATCCCTTCTTTGGCTAGAAGGATTGGGCCCAGGTCTTCTTCATCTTCTAGTATGAGCTGAACTAGTTTATGATCTGAGGTCAGTTTGGGTAGGATTTTGGTAGTGATAATCTTCTTATTCATCATCAGAGTGCCTTGGACTAGGAATCAATCCAGGCGGGCAGAAATGTGGTCCTCTCCCACTCTGTTGTTGGACCATGTGTAATGCCCTTTTATCGGTGTGAAATAAAGAAGATCCCACTGTTGTATGAGATCTTCCACCAGGGGGAGCATGTGATCTCTGTTATTGATTCCTCCCCTTTTTTCTTTGGGTTTTAAGACAATATTTAGGTCCCCAGCAGGATGATGTTATTTAGGGATCGCTGCTCTAGAAATTCAGAGAGGGAATTCCAGCAGTCTCTCTTTTCAGAGTAAAGGACAGGTACATAAAGATTGAAGAGGGAGATGGTCAACTTACTTGTACAGTGCACTAGTTCCATGTAGATCCAGTGCTGAGTCTCGTGGGATTTGTTCAACAGGAAGAGGTCTTCTGTCCATAGAGTTGCAAGCCCTGCGGATGTGCCTCTTGAGCTGACTACTCTTCCTGTGCTTTTCTTCCATTTCTTCTTACTGATATCTAGAAGGGCTTTCCCCTCTATCGTGGTCTCTTGGAGCATGAGGATGTCTGAGGGTTCTATTTTGAGGAGGTCCTTGACCGCTTTTGCTTTCGAGTGGTTACCCAGACCTTTGCAGTTCCAAGAGACGAGGCGCATTATTTACCAGGGGTGGGTTGGGAGCCTCCCTTAGGGGGCCTGTTCCTGGAGTTTCTCCCAATAGACATCTCTATTGTAGGCTGTCTTCCTTGAGTTTTGAGCCTTTCCGCCTCCTCTTCCCTTATTTCTCTGCGAGATTTCCTGCCAACTTTTCTTGTGGGTTGCTCGTAGGTTTCATCCTCCGAAGAGCTAGATCTGTCCACTGGTTTTTTCCTTATGACATCTGCGTATGAAGGGTTGGTAGGGCTTCCTTGGGAGGCTTCCAGATGAGCCAATTCACCGTCTTCTTTGTTGGTGATGGGAGGGACTGTCTGTTCCAAATCTTCAATGACTGTTGTAGCTGGGATGCTCTGTATGCTTTCTTTGCCCTTTAAGTTCTTTTCTTGGTTGTGGTTGGAGCTGCTTGCTGCCTCTTTCAAAGTGCCTTTCCCGTTGCCTTTTTTGTGGTTGGTGGTTTTTTGGATTAGGGTCCATTGCTTGCCATTTTGTTGGTTTGGTTGTTCTTCCACCTTTTTCTTGCAGTGTTTGGCGAAATGTCCATAACCATGACAGTGTCTGCATTTAAATGGGAGTTGTTCGTAGTCCAGCTCTTGGACATGCGTCCATCCTGCGACTGTGAGTTTGATGGCTTCCGGCAGGCCCTCCTCCAGATCTACTTCGACACAGCTGCAGGCACATGAGTATTGATCTTTCCTTACAGCTTGATCTATGTATTTTCCTAACCCATTGCCGATGATCTGGAGGGATTTTTGATTCCAGAAGTGAAGTGGGAGGTGAGGGAGCCGCACCCACACCGGAATAGCAGATGGGACATCCTGAGTTGGATCGAAGTCTGGCAACCATCTATTGAGGTATAGACCTTGGGGGCCCATGAAATATGGTCCGTTTGTAAAAATTAGGCTTCTGTCCTCTGCACTTTTGAAGACGAAGACAAAAAAACCTTTGCCTACAAAATAACTTTTTATTCCTTCTTTGATTAACGACTTCCAGTTCCTTTGAGTCCAATCCTCCACCATCTTGGGTGAGGGCCAGAGGCCCGTGAACTGGCCTATGAGACCTCTCTCAGCTAGATTCAATGCTGCTTTGCATGTTTCTTCTTTAGGGAGAGCTACCGAGGGAATGGTTTCCAGCTTCTTAACGAACTTCTGATGACTGGCTGAAGGCATACGCTTGCTACCAGAGGCAATCAAGGCTTTGAAAGCTGAAACCTTCGGAGGAGGAGGCAGGGGAGGGTTCATGAGATCCGGGTCCCCAGAAGATGGCATGGCTAGGCACAGCAGAGCTGGTGCCTGTGCCAACCCTTAGCGCAAACGCTTGATCCACTCAGCTGAAGAGCTGCCGAGAGATGGAGGCGACCCAAGGGGGGCAGAGCAAGGATGTGAAAGCCCAGCAGCAGGAGGCTGCCAGGCGAGGAGGCCGCAGGAGGCAGCACGGGAGTTGGGGGTGGCTAGGTCGAGCCAGCGTGAGCTCGCAGCAGCAGATTAAACCAAGCTGTCAATGTTAGACATATTAACTCTACATTATCACACGAAATTTTATGTTAATGAATGACATGTGTTTATCTATTATGTTATTGTTTACTAATTACGCCTTAAGGCATTTCCCTTTGAGAAGAAATCCCCTCCATGCCACTATGTCCATTGGTGAGCCCTTAGATCACTTTGTTAGATGAATAGAGTAATACTATCCAAGTTTCCGCAACATGCCTTACGACGTTCCCATTGAAACATGTGGTGCAATTGCTAGTTATGTTAAATGTTAAACATTTACGTCTACACATCTACTCCTAAACTAGTCGTAGAGTGAGACAAAGTTATGCATATCATATTAAAAATTTAAATTGTAAAAATTATAAAATATGTTTTATATATATATAATATATATATATATATAATATTATATTATATATATAATGATGACGATGATGATGCGCTAATGCCCACTAAGACCAATGCGGTTCTAATCCAGACATACTTAAAAAAAAAAAAAATATAATATTATTCAAAATCTTATTTCTATGATAAAAAAGAAGGGAAAGAAGCGCACCAAGATCACTATAGTTGCCCTGACTTAACAAGTCAAGAATATTAGAAGTATGATGATGATGATTAATGCCCACTAAGACCAATGCGGTCTATCGAACCTTAATTCTTTTTTTTTTAATTGTGATTCTTCAAAATCTTATTTCTATGATGAAAAAAAAGGGAAAGAAGTGAACCAAGATCACTATAGTTGGTCTGACTTAACAAGTCAAGAAGATTGGAAGTGCGGTAGAGGTTAAGGAAATGAGAGCGGATGTGAGTAAGAGTCGGGCATTGTAAAAGGAAGTGTTTTTCATCTTCCACCTTCTTAGTATCACAAAGTTGACAAATTCTATCGTCCCAAGGAATCTTGGGAGTAGACCACCACTTGGTTTCACTATGAAGCTCATGATAATTAGTTCTTATCCTAGCGATGTTCATTTTTTTTGCAGTGCTGGTTAAAGCAAAGAGATAAGTTTGGTTATCAAGGGTGGGGTTGTTCACCTCCTTATAGTATCTTAGCTTCTAGCTCCTTATTGTCCCACAATTTATCTTTAAATTTGGAGGTAATAGTATCTTTGAAACTATCCTTGCTTCCCATGATGATTTCCTCATTTATCCCCGAGTGGTTGAGCCAAGACTGGACATCTTTATGCCACCCACGCTTGAGGCGAAGGTGGTGGTTTTGACTAAAGTTGGACGCAATTTTGGGAAGCCTCTTGGATTCCATTAATAAATTTAAAAATAAGACTAGTGAAACCATATAAATTAAATGGTTGGTAAATGCCTAATCAAAACATTTACTCCATCATGTATCTCACATTGCCTAAAAAAAAAAATTTTATTTTATTTTAAATTATATTATGATTTATTAAATTAAAAAAAATTGATATATGAGTTGAATATATATACATTTAAAAAAAGAGGGTAACAATATTCTCAACCATGGAGATTCACCCCCACTTTACCAGGTAAATTCTTAACTTGTAAATAGCTCTTGTTACAATACCATGGCTTATCAATACCACATGCCCAATATGACATTTGTTGATGTGACATTTTTTTAATTAAAATAATTTAGATTAATTAATTAAAAGAGCATAACTAACTTGGAGATAAGTCTTAATCCTCGATCTGTGTCTACTACTATGAATATTTTGCATATTCTGTGAAGGTTAAATATCTATCATTCACTTGATAATTACTAATAATTAAATTAAAATTGTGATAAACCTATTATGAAATTATAAATTAATTAACATGATTAATATCATAATGATTAAATAAATAAAATTTATTAGAAATATATTTCACGTTAATTTATTATCAGTTAATTATAACATAATGAAATTAATACTATATATTATATATATATATATATATATATATATATATTATATATTTGTTATATTTAATTTTTTACCATTATATATGGTTTACTAATATTCTTAATCATTTAATTCTCTCCTGTTGCTCCATGAAACCCTATTCGTCTACTTCCCTTGCTCGCTCGTGAGCAATGGCTGGCCCGGACGGGGCTTTGCCCCCTTCGATTGACAATGCAACTACCTTCCAGGCACTTATCACATCTCTCTTGCTGAAGCAACGATCCAAATGCAACCCATCGAAGTTTGCCAATTGCATGGAGCAAATTCCATTTGTGGTAATGCCACCAACCCTTTTGCATTCAACTTTGGCGTATTTTGATCGTGCCCTTGTAGGGAAGTTTATAAGCATGTAACCTTCCCCCAAGTCAATGGAACACTGGACTGAGAAGAAATGGAAGGACAATATGAAGGGAAATTTGGGTTTTTTTGTTGTTTTCAATTGGTTCTTTTCCTTCCTGTTTGAGCTCAAGGAGGAAAAAGAGGTCATCCTCAGACACAACCCTTATTTATTTAGGAACAAAGGAATGTGCCTGAACAGACGAACTCTGGACTTCAACACAGTTGAGGATATCCCATATGTTGTGCATGTGTGGGTTAAGCTTCTCTGCCTCCTTGTGTCTTGCTGGAGTGATGATTGCCTTTAAGCCATTGGTAACATAGTTGGGAAATATATAGATAGAGCTTAACCAAAAGGAGGACAGTTCACTTGTGCCAATATTTGTGTTGAGGTGGACTTGGAGAAGGGGTTTATTGTTGAAATATTTCTTATGATGGGAGGATGGAATCTCTTTCAGATCCTCAACTATGAACAAATTCCCTTCAAATGCAAGCACTGCCTTGAGTATGGGAATTTTGCCAGGGATTGCAAAAAGTCTCAGTCGGAAGATCCAGAAGGGAATCAAGTTGGACAAGGAAACCAATACAAACAATGGACTCAGAAAAAGGAGGAAATAAGAAAGGTTAGACAAACAACAAGGAGACAATGCAGAATACCAATTCCCCATCTTCTTCCACGAACCCATTTGGGGCTCTCCACTCCCCAAAAGCCTCACAGATGGATGCTTAGGATAATCAAGTGGAGAATGTTGAGGAGAACATTACATAGGAATCTCTAGAGTATGGAGAAATAAATGAGGCTTGAAAGGAGTTAATCCCTCTCATGAACCAACCCTAGAGTCAGGGCATTCCGAATGTGGATGGGGGCCCTATACTATGTCAGTTGGATCAAGCGTTGTCCCTTGTCAAGGTGTAGGGTGAGCCATGGGATGGCCCAAGGAAAATAATAACCAGGAATATGTCACAGGTGCAAGGAGGTAGTGAGAAAATTAGTAACCAAGAAACAGGGAGAAATGCTAAGAAGAAGGGAAGACACTCCAAGAAGGAAATCAGAGAGTCTAAAGCCAAACAAAATAAGAGGCTTGGGAGCCAATCGCATATCCCTGATCTCCTAAAATCCTCCAAGATTTAAGGCACAATAGGAACATCAAAGGGCGGTCCAAAATTACTTTCAAACCCCATTCGATAAAGCAACTCTCATGGAATATAAGGGGTATGTGAGGACCCTCTAAATCCCTCTTAGTAAAATATATGATAAAAAAGGAATAACCAACAAATTTTCTTCTACAAGAATGGAAGACAGAAGAAGAAGATCTAATGAAGGCATCCATAATATTTTGGAAGGATAGTGAAGGCATCTTAAGGGAAGCCTCAGGTGGACTAGGGATTTTTTGGCACACTCGAAAATTCTCCTTGGTCAATAGTGTCAAAAACCCAAACTGGATAGCCGTGGAGCTAGAAAAGAAGGCCACAAATGATAGGTTCAAAGTAATAAATGTCTACATTCCCTCTACTTATGTAGAGAAGCTAGGATTCTGGGATAATTTTTTGAATAATAGTTGGAACCAAAATGGCATAGTGGGTTGAGATTTCAACACCACTCTGCTCTCTTCCAAGCATAAGGGTGGGAACATAGTCTAAGGTCCATTCAAAGAGAATATGGAGGATATCATCACTAAGTGGGATTTGGTAGACATAAAGCTTCAAAAAGGAAAGTTCACTTGGTCAAAGAGAAATGTCAGAGCTGGTCACATCGTTTCTCAACTCAACTGATTTTAAATTCATAGTTCATGGATACTTTGGGGGTTGAAACCCTAATCTTCCATTTTGGCCTCTAGATAGTCAGATAATATATCAATTTTGTTGGATCTAGAAGAAGGAGGAATTAGGGCCAATTCCCTTTCAATGAAACCCAGGATGGTTGGCAAAGGAAAGGGTTGGAGAGTTGATATCTCAAGAAATGTGAATAAAATATGTTAGATCTCGTGCCTTTGTATGGGAATCCAAAATTAAGTCATTAAAACAAACACTAATGAAATGCGAAAAATAGGTATATGTCCCATCTAGAAAGAGAAAGGAAGAATTGATAAAATAATTGGAGCTCCACCTTAGCATAATGGAGGTCCATGCGATGGAGGAATGAAACATATAAAAGGATAAGAGTCTCAATAAACAAATATTTTAGGAGAACAAGGAGGAGGAGTTATGGAGGTTAAAGTATAAAATAATTTGGTTAAAAGCAAGGTATCAAAATACCTCATTCTTCCACAAGAAGAACAAATCAAGGGAGTTTGGAAATAGGGTGAGGGAAATCATTCCAAAAGGTAAGCCTCTAATTACTAGGTTTTCTGAAATAAAAGAGGAATCTTTTATCCACTTTCATTCTTTGTTTTCTTCAGAAGGCGATCTTAACGATGAGAATATGGAGGCATTCTTGGCTCCCTTCTCCTAAGATATCTCAGATGATGAAAATCATCTTCTTATGCAAGAGATCAAGGAAGATGAGCTAATTGACACAATTTGGTCCATGGATCCAGGCAAGCCCTTTGGGCCTAACAATTTCTCCATAAATTTTTACCGTTCATTTTGGTTTTTCATCAAGAAGGATCTAATTAGAATGCTCAATTGGACTAGAGTAAAAGGAAAGGTTGGAGGGTGCACAAACTCTTCCTTTTTAGCGCTAATTTTGAAGGAATTAAATGTCACGTCCTTCAACACGTTTCTCCCCATATCTTTTTGCAACACCTCTTACAATTCTGACAAAAATCATTGCGGGAAGATTGAAAAGGATCCTTCCAAGGCTAATCTCAAAAAATCAAGGTGGGTTTCTTAAGATCAGATACATATTGGGCAATATCATTATGGTCTAGGAAGCAATTCATTTGAGTCATGAAAATGGGGAACCAAGTTTTATCATAAAGTTGGATATGGTGAATGTGTTCGATCAAGTAAGTAATTTATTTCTCTTCCGCATTATGGAAAAAATTGGTTTCCACAAGGACATTTTCAGTTGGATAAATGACTGTATTGGTCTTCTCTGGATCGCCCCGTTAATTAATGGTAGAACAACCCCCTTTTTTAAAGCCTTAAGAGGCCTTCAAAAAGGTTGTCTACTCTCTCCCCTAGTTTACAATCTAATAACAGAGAGTTTGAGTCAAAATGTTGAAAAAGGATGAGAGTTTGGTGCATTACTAGGTCCTTCTATTGTACAGAGTGTTAACGTTGTTAATCACTCATAATTCACGAATGACACCATCCTTTTGTGTGGTGCTTAAAAAATTATCGCGTCTAGGTTTAAAATAATTTTAGATAATTATTTGGAACTCTCAGTGGGTTTGGTAAATAAGAGTAAGAGTCATCTATATGGTTAGTGTTAATGTAGTTGTCATTGATGTTAATATATTGGAGAAGGCGGGGACTTGGTGGCAATCAATGAAGGAACCAAATGATGAAGAAGCCCAACGCTCAAAGGCACTCTGCCATACCTCCATTTCTGCGCTAATAATGATCAGTCACATTAAATAATATTTCTCTCCATATTAGAGGAATAATATCATCATGAGACCCAGGCCATATTTTAGAGCATATTTTTAGCTTTCTAATGAGCTATCACATGCCTTGAAATTCCAAATATTTTAGGAGATATGAATTTTTAAAGATAAGGGTATAATTCTGGTCAGTAAGCAGACCTGGACTTGTCAAACTCATGTCAGCTTAGCTAGGAGACACGTCCCTTCATTTTTCATGCACAAATGAGTGTATATATAGAAGGAACTCCACATTTTTGAAGGAAAAAATAATTCAGTGTGAAAAAGATAAGAATATACTGTTCACATCTCATTAACTAAGGACAAAGCTAGCCACCTTAAGAACTAATTGGTGGACTAAGATAGATTGCAGATTGATTGGATTATGGATATGACTACAACTTAAGGATAAATGTTGTGCTAGCTACCTTATGAACATATTTGCGGACTATTGTGGAAGTGCAGATAAGGGTCTAAGTTTAAACCTCTGCTGCGGTGCATCTACACTTGATAAGGGTCTGCGTTAACTCTCTGCTATAGTGAATTTATACTCAGTGTTTGCACTTATACTTGATGAGGGTCTATTTGACTGTGGGTTTGTGCAACTGCAGATTAAGTCAATGAACTATGCACTGTAAAAGGCTACAGAGAAGTATTTAAGGACTGCAAACAGAGTCATCATTTTAAAACAAAACTATATATAGTTTAACGGTGGACCATCTTATTCAGGCTCAAACAGAGGTGTAGAAACTTTGATCTTGACTGAGTCTTAATCAAAGTGGATCAAATATCATAATTGTGCCTTCATTAACACAGTGACTCCAATTTTTTGGCTCCAGTATTGCTCGGATTGTGGAAAAGTGTTTCAAATTGAGACCTAGACACTCATCTCAGACAACAGTAATAGTGGAGGATTCTCTATGATGCAGTGAAGTGCAATGAACAATTTGTACAATGACTTGGAGCTTGTAATGTAGCTGAGCTATGGTATTATGAAATGAGATTGCAACAACAATGAAGTCTAGTGGTGGACAAGGTACACTGAGAAGTAAGTGAAGTTAATCTCAAGTATTTTTGGAATAAGAACATTCAAGTAAGTACATTTTATATTCTCTATAAACAAAAATAAAACAACAGGATTGGTGTCTTTGGAGTTGGTGCTCCTAAATTCAAGGTAGGTGCGTTGGATCAGATAGGGTCAAAGCCCTAGAGGTCGGAGCCTCATAAAAAACCAAGTTGGTTCTTGGGAACAATTATCACACATTGTAAATATGCTTTTGGCTTGAGTCATGAGCTCTGCAACCCTAATGGTTAGGCGACACTAGGAAGAACCACAAATTGCAGAAAGAGATGGACCCAAAAACCAAGAACCAGAAGAAAATGACAAAGGAGGAGAGGAGGGGAGAAATCCCCTCCTATCAAGATGTGGCAGTAGGGGAAGGCTAGAACACCAGTAACCAGGCGAGAGAAACAAGAAAACTAGGACCTATCCTTGGAGCATATGGCAGGCAGGTAGCAGAGGCAAATGTTTACCATGTGTGACGGAGAAACCAAGATTCATAATCCCCATGAACAAACTGGAGCGATACAAAAGCTATATGAAAGACCACACACTCATATGCAAGTTCATTGGAGTATAGCCGTTGGAAAAAGATCTCACCAAGTGGATTCAGAAAAAATGGCAACCTCGAGGCCACATTGAGTTAAATATGGGAGCAAGAGGTTTCTTCACGGTAATATTCTCGACCCTGCAAGATAAAGAAAAAGTTTTTGAGAATGGCCCTTACTTTCATTATAATGTTGGGTTGTTCATGAGATATTGAGAAGAATGTTATAACCCAGACAAGGAAAAATTCTTGGCAGCCCCGGTATGGGTTAGGTTATTTGGCCTTCCAATGGACTTCTGGGACCTGGAGATCCTAGAGGGCATAGGAAACACGAGAGGCAGTTTTTTCAAAATAGCAGAAACAACAAAAAAAGGAAGATACACATCATACGCTAGAATTTGTGTTTACATGAATATAGCTGACCCTATTCCAAACACAGTAGAATTAGAGTATCATGAAGAGGTTTGGAAGCAAACCCTTGACTATGAACATATTCCATTCAGATGCAGAAGATGTCATGAGTACAAACATATGTTTAACGAATGCCCACTCAATATAGAAGAAGAGGAGCGCAGGAACAAACAACAGAGGAAAAGCCAAGAAGATAAGGAAGGGTTTCAAGAAGTAAAAAGCAAAAGAAGACAAATAAGAGAGAATACCAGTGAAGGAAAGAAAGAACAACAAGCCCAACCTAGCAATACAAATAGCTTTGAAGTCCTACAAGAAGAAGAAGAAGATAATAATGAGACCCAAACAATGGACTATCAGGGGGAAAAAGGAAAGGAAAGCAACACAAGCCAAGGAAAATCAAAACCCAAGAGGAAAGCACAAAGCGAATTGACAGAGAAGGAGGAAAATGAAGAGAGGGGAAGATGGATAATGCTATAATGCAAATTGATACAAGCAAAGGAGAAGAACTAAGTTCATAAGAAGAGGTGTTGAGGAAACTACTACATGAATGGAGACACCTGGATGAAAGATTCATTCTAGAAGAGCAAAAAAGACTATATAGAGAAACATTTCAACAATACCAAGCGAAACAAGGACAAGGGAAAATGGAAATGGTAGAACAACTAGGCCTTCAATAGGACAACACTCAAGACCATCAGAGCAAAGCAAAAGGCTGAAAGAAAAGAGGTCAAAGAAACCTACAGGAATCGATACAGATCATGGGAGAAATGTTAGTAAATACAGGGAGGGTAGTACCGGTATCGGCGGTATTCCACCAAACCAGCCAAGCACCCCAATGATAATTACATCTTGGAATATAAGAGGCCTTAATAGTAAAGGAAAATAGAGACACTTAGTGGAAAGGCTAAGAAAAGAAAAACCTCAACTAATGTTGATACAAGAAACAGAAATTTCAAGAACGAAAATGGAGGAAATCCTAAATAGACCCTTTAGGTCTGGCTAAGAGAACCCACCTTTATCGATAAAATGAAGAATTGGTGGAAGGAGACTGAGACTGTGATGGAAGGTAGAAACCAAATGCACACCCTCCAACTCATATTAAAAGACTTAAAAGGAAGGATAAATAAATGGAACATAGAAGAATTTGGAAACATTTAGAAGGAACAAGAAACACTCTAGATAAAGATGAAACAAATACAACAGAAAATCATAGAGGAAGGAAGAAGTGAAGAGCTGGCAGAAGAAAAAGGACTGGTGCTAAATAATCTGAAGAAAGGAGAAAACAAGAGGAAATCGTTTGGAAACAAAAATCAAGAATCCAATGGCTAAAATAAGGAGAAAGAAACACGAAATTCTTCCATAAAGCAATGGTACAACATAGACAGCAAAACATAATCTTCTCCCTAAAGGACCAACAAGGCAACAAGCTAACTCAAAAAGTTGAAATGGAGAATCTACTAGTACAACATTTTAAAGGGCTTCTGACATAAACAAATATAAGAAGAGAGGAGAAAATTTGTAAAATTAGTCAACATATCCCCAAACTAGTAACTAGAGATCAGAATTTGGCTCTCCTAAGAGTCATAACGAAAGTGGAGGTGGAAGAGGTAATAAAAAAGATGGCAAAGAATAAAGCACCTGGGCCTGATGGATTCACTTAAGAATTCTTTCAAGCTATGTGGAACTTCATGAGCCAAGACATAGTGAATGTAGTAGAAGAATCCAGATGCATCAAAAGATGCATCCGGCCCTGAACGCTACATTCCTAGCCCTGATACCAAAAACAGAGTACTCGGAAGAACCACAAGGATTCTGACCTATAACGCTTTGCAATGCTATATATAAAATATTAGCTGCAATAATGGTGAAACGACTAAAACCAATACTACCTGGGTTGATATCCCAGGAGCAGACAGGGTTTGTCAAAGGCAGACAAATAATAGACGGCATAGTGGTCGCACAAGAAGCAATACATTCATTGAAAAACTCAAAAACTAAAGGGATGCTGATAAAATTAGACTTAGCCAAAGCTTATGACGGACTAAATTGGGGATACCTACAAAAAATCCTAAAGGCATTCAGCGTCGATGATAGATGGATAAGTTGGCAATGATAACCACACCAGTTTTGCCAATACTGCTAAACGGATCACCTACAAAAGCTTTCAATGCGACCAGAGGGCTTAGGCAAGGCAACCTGTTATCTTCGTTCTTGTTTATCCTTGCAGCCGAAGGACTAGGAAGAATAATGAAAGCTAAAGTATACAATGAATAATATAAGGGCCTAAGACTCTAGGGAAATGATCTCCCTCTAACCCACCAACAATTTGTTGATGACATCATGATATATGGACAGGCAGTGCTCAAAGAAGCAAAAAAAACAATGGAAATTCTCACAGACTTCACAAGTGCCTCTAGGACAGAGATAAGTAAAGAGAAATTACATATTTATTTCTTCAATACCCCTGTACCCTCCCAAGCCTTCCTAGCAAGAACCATGGGATTTAGAATTGGGAATTTCCCTTCAAAGTATTTAGGCATCTAGTTAAATGACCAACAAAACAGAGTGGCCAACTGGAGTACCTTGATGGGAAAGATTCAATGGAGAATGAAATACTAGACATTCAGGGTGCTGAATACCCCGAGCCATAATTCTACTAAAATCAGTGCTTCAATCCGTCTCGATATACCAACTTACCAGTCAAGCCACCCCTAAAAAAATCTGCTAGAAAATGGTAGACATGCTTAAAAAATTCCTATGGCAAGGGCCTAGCATGACAAAGAAATGGGCGCTCCTATCCTGGAGCTGGTTGAGCAAATCCCTAATAGAAGGAGGAGTTGGTCTTCGAGATCCTTACATCTTGAATTGGGTAATGGGGGAAAGTTGTGGTGGATATGGACACAGGGAGGGGAAGACATGTGGAAAAAACTATGGGAGAGAAAATATGATATGCCTAGGTCCCTAGAAGGAAAGTTGAGAAGTCAAAATGAGAAGAAAGGCTCTGTAATATGGAATCTGGCCAGTGCCAACAGGGATCTAATCAGAGAGCACAGCTTCTAGGAAGTCAGAGGAGGGGATAAAGCCAACTTTTGGGAAGAAGCATGGCAACAGAGAGAAAAACTCAATAACCAGCCGTAGCTCAAAGAGATCCATCAATTCACCAACTTACATGAGGGTGACATAGTACTAAATTACTGGTGCCCAGAACCAGAAGAATACTAGAGAAAGTGGAAACAACAGGAAAACTGGCCAGAAGCGCCAACAACACTCCAATGGGAAAACTATGAAAAGGAAATGTCAATAAGGAAAATAATGATAAAAGAAGGGTCGAACACTCTAAGATGGGGTCATAGAATCAAAGGCATGTTTACCATGGGAGAAGGCTACTAAATAAAAGCAGGACACAACAGACATTCAAAAACAAAAAAATGGAAAAACATATGGAAAACAAAAACATGGCCGAAGGTAGCTGTCTTTACCTAGATCTTGAGCCATGGGAGGGCACTAACATGGGATCAACTGAGAAAAAAAGGAATGCAAGGCCCATCGAGATGTGCCCTCCGTAGAGAATAGGAAGAGACTATAGAGCACCTAACCAACACCTATAAAGTTAGCGTAAACCTGTGGAAACAACATTAGTAAATATTTGAAATTAGCGAAAGAAATATAAATAGCATGCAAACAATGATAGAGAATTGGAGGAAAAAACCTTATCGGAGCATGATTCTGAACATGGCATGGAGACTCTCACTAGGCTTTGTTCTATGGAATATATGGAAAGAACGAAATAGACTGATATTCAAGGAGGAAGGTAGAGTAAGAATAGAGATATGGAACTAAATTATCCAAAATATCAGAGAGGCCATTCTAACCAAGAGTTAGTTTGAGGAGGATTGGAAAACTAACCCAACAGAAACAAAAATAATCACACGCTTGAACCTAAAGCCAAGCATGATGCACAAGCCATCTAGGAAACACCAAAACAATGAGGCGGAGGAGGTCAACCACTTTAGAAGACCCCAGAAGGGGTTCATCAAGTTAAACTTCAACGGGGCTGCGAAAGGGAATCCCGGAGAGGCAGGGACTGGCGGAGTATTTGGAGATGATAGGGGAGGACCCTCAGAATCTATGTGATGGACTGCAGTAATGCTACAAACTATGAAGCAGAGCTTCATGCACTGAAAAAAGGGCTGGAAATTGCAATAAGAGAGAAATACCAAAAACTATAGGTTGAAGAAGACTTGAAAATGGTAATTGATATAGTCAAACAACTACAACAAGGAACCTAATTGGAAAAGATCAACCGTAGCTGGAGAACCGCTTGGATGGTACAGGAGATTGGCACACTCACAAGACAGATAGACTACATCCTTCCCACCCATGTGAGAAGGAAAGGCAATGCACCAACAGACAACCTAGCAAACTGGGGGAGCAGTCATGGAGGTAGAACCTTAGACGCAAACAAGGAAGAGCTATGCCATATGGAAGAGACGACAAACTTAGTAAAAATCCTAGAACAAGACAAAGGAGTAGAGGGGAACCCCTGATCGGGGGACAACACAAGAAATCTAGAGGAGCCGGGGCAATGTGACCGGGAAGGGAGAGGAAGAGGACAAGTGGGGGAATGGGCAGATGAGAGAAATGAAGTGAGAAGACAGGTAAGATGGCAAGTGGCGGAGCAGGGCAGAGAAGGTACAACTCCCAAGAGAATGAGGGCGGTGACAGATGAGCATGACAACGAAGAGGGTAGGGCAGTGAGCAAGGGGGCAGGCAGAAGGATGTCAGCATGTGGCAAGACAAGGAAATCACGTACACGGAAAGAGAAACCGGGAGAAAGTGTGTATTAATGAGAGGAGATGACAACCAGGACAGGGTGGCAGCATCCCAAGAGGATGGTGTAGAGATCAGCGCAAGTAATAATGCTAAACAGATGGCAGTAAAGGTGAGGTACATGAGGGAGAGGGGCATAAAACTTAAAGGAAATAAGGGCATTTCTATATGCAGATGACGGAGACGAGAGATGGAGAGAGGAAAGGTGGTTGAAGAGCGAAGATCTAGCTTGCGAACGAAAGCTGCATCAGACTTGCAAGTTGGTATGTAGTTCCTTTGATCCCCAACCTCGCTAGGCTCAGGATTAATTTCAGTAGGAATATAGGAAATCTGATATGGAACAAGAACAAGTTTTTCAAGGAGGAAATTAGACCCTCCTGCGACACTATTGTAGACAAAATAGAAGTGCTTGTGAAAACTCGGGGTAGGGAGATAAGGTGGGAGGGTCTCGAACCCAGGAAGGGAGAGGACCATACCATGGTAAAAGCTCGAAGTAAACCCAGACAGAGCATGACTATAGTAACCCTTGTAGGAAACGATGGGAGGGATATAGAAGGTAACAAGGAAGCACCTCAGAGGAAAAAAACCAAGGAAATTTGAGAACCAGGGAAACAAGAAACCTTTAGGGGAGGTACTTAGCGCTAGCACCCTAAGGGAAGACATAGAGAAACCAGGGAGACCTTGGGAAGGGATGAACAAAAAACCGACCTTATCGAGGGAAGAACCCATGAGGATGGCCAAAACAGATAGGCCGCGAGCCGACTGTTGCCGTGGAAGGAAAACAGTAAGAGATCTAAGAAAGGAATGGACCGATAACAAGGAGAGAACTATCGACATTTCAACAAAAATCTCGAAGGAAACAAACCCTGGAAATGGGAAGGAAATGGTAAATGGGAAATAATTTTGATTTACTATTATAATCCTAATAAATGCAATGGATCTGTGATAGGTCTCACCTCACACCGCAGACAACACAACGAGGAGAATAGAGAACAACGAGAAGAAGACAGTTATAGACAGGCAGGGAGTAACATGGCACCTAGGAGAGGTAAGAGATAAAACAAGAAGGAAGAAGGAACAAGCGGGTTGAACATGAAAAGACAGAGGAAGCTGGGCAATGAACACATGAAAACTCTTATTGACACATACATGGCAGAGAACTTGCCGGATATCTTAGCCTAAGTTGTTGGTTGGGAGAGAGAACTGAATGACAACATCAAGAACCAGGACATCCCCATGGAGGAGTGGGAAAGCATGGTTCCCGATACAGGGAATTATCGAGGCCGTCACTCCCTCTTCAGGCAAACCATACAACAATATTGGGTAATGAAGAATGTGGTGGCATGGGCCATGACCCTGAATCGAGAACAAGCAGTGAGTGACGGAACAGAGGCACAAGAGAAAAAATATGGAAAAGGATCCAGTCAGGGCTGAACTACTTAGGGAAATAGCAATAATTCAAGTACAGACCTACCGAAATAACTTGGCCTTGGGAAGAATTGAGCAGACACTAAAAGATATGAAGTGGAGAATTCAGCAGACACTACAAGATATGAAGAGGAGCGAGATGCCCAGCTCCAGTGCCAAAGCGCCAATAATATCCTTGGATGAGGATTGATGTAGCAGTCCAGTTCGAATCTAATAAATTTTTGATGAAATGCATTCACTTGTTTAATTTGTTTTACCTGAGAAGTAGTATAGATAGTCGAAACAATGTTGTTAGATGGATAACAAAAAACCTTTTTAAATTTTGGACAGGTTTTAATGCAGACAGGTGGCTACCTAGTTTCCTTCGGGCAGGTAAGCCACTTGGAACAAATGGAAGTCTATGATTTTTGAAAAGTAATATAAACAAAGGAAGCATTGCCAAGTTTACAATTTATTTATTTATTTTTTTAACCACACATTGTATTTTATTCTTTTATACTAAATATATTTTTCTTATATGTTTCTCTGATTAAATTGTGAAGAATCTAACTGGTAATAATAGCAATTGAAAGAAAATATTGATTCACCCCCCTCTCAGTATTTCCAACAATTAAAATCAGAGCTAGCTTCTTCATAATCAGCCTAATAACTGGAATAAGTATTCTTAGTCACAATGAAAAATCAAGAAGTGTTAGGAAGGCTTCCTTTGTTCGATGCCACAAATTTTGGTTTTTGAAAAAAAAAAATGTCCTACTACTTAATGTCCCTTGGACCTGAAGTTTGGCATTTAGTTTTGAATGGGTACACTGCTCCTTCCACTCTTCCAACTGATCAATATGAAAGGAAAGATTACATTACAAATGCAAAAGCCTTAAATTCCATCACTAGTGGAATCAATGATTTTGAATTTACAAAAGTCATGAATTGTGACTCGGCCAAAGAAGTATGGGATAAGCTGGTTAACTTATACGATGGGGACTCCAAATTTAAGAAGGCAAAGCTTCAAACTCATAGAAGGCAATTCGAAAGTTTAAAAATGGATGATGAAGAAGATATTGCATCATACTTTCTCCGAGTAGCTGAAGTGGTCAAGTCTCTTAAAGGATTGGGAGAAAATATTGTAGAAAGCGCTGTTGTTCAAAAGGTCTTAAGATCTCTCCCTGACAGATTTGACTCCAAAGTAAGTGCTATAGAAGAAATGAAGGACCTAGATACTCTCAAGATGGATGAACTTCATGGAATACTCATTACCTATGAGATGAGAAAAGGAATCCCAAGTTCCAAAGATGCAACATTCAAGGCCTCAAAATTAAAAAAATGGAAAGGATGGAATACCAACAGTGATGCCTCCGACGTTGAATCCGAATTGGCATAATTCGTACGAAGACTAAAGAAAGAATCCAAGCTAAAAGGTAAGTACCCTCTTATTTGTTTCAAATGTGGAATAATAGGTCATTATGCTAGAAAATGTTCTCATAAGCATGATAGTGATGATGAGGAGGATTCTAAAAGGATGGTATACAGAAACAAATGGTTTAATAAGAAGAATTTATTCTCTAAGCAAGATGAGTCCGATGAATATGAATTTGTAGTCATAAAAAAGAAATCAACTAATCATTGCAAAGGAGATAATGATGAATAAGATGAAGAAAATGACTATGCTGGAAGCCAAGAAGTATTATTCATGGCATTCACAAATGATGATGATTCAGGACTAGAAGGAAATGTAGATGAATTTTTAATGAGTTCCATTGAATAAAATGAGAAACTATGAAATAAAATAATTTCTCTCAAGGTAGAAAAGGAGGAAGCAAAAAGAAGGGAAGACCTCTTGAAAAATAAGCTAAAAGAAAAGGAAGAAATTTGTGAAAATCGTGAAGCTGAAATAATATCTCTGAGGAAGGAATTGGAGCAAGTAAAAAAGAGTTGGGAAAGCTCTCAAACACTTGACATTATCCTAAATGCTCAAAAACCTCAATATGACAAATCTGGGATAGGTTTTAAAGGAGAATCATAAAGTACTAAGGATAATGCGAAAAGCTATGCCAACATACTTTCTAGCAACCCAAAAGAAGAAAAATCATTTCATCAAAGGCCCATCTCAATCCAAATAATGAAGAAAGAGTAACTCCAAGGAAAAATGTTGATTCAAATCATGGCTATTACAACAGGTACCAAACTATCTTTTTTGGGCATTGTTATTATTGTAAAAAATTTGGTCATCAAGCTAAACATTGCATGGCTCGTAAGAATGAAACACCAAAATTGAAGGATCAAACAAACAAACCATATGGTCTCAAAGGGCAAGGACAAATCAAGACCTACAACTCTTTTGATCCTTTGGCCAAATTTGATCCAATTTGCTCATTATGTAATGATAATGGAGATAATGAACACAATTTTCCCCTCAAAGGAAGAGAAGAAAAATATGAGAATCCTAATACGGATAAATGTGGCCTAGCTCTATGTGCTCATAGTGTTGAAAATAATTGGTTTGTGGATAGTGGGTGCTCTAGACATATGACAGGTGACAAAAGGAAGTTTGTCTCATTGAACAAAAAGGAAGGAAATGTATCCTTTGGAAGTAGATCTGCCAAAATTGATAGAAAAGGAACTGTCACCCTTATTAATGGAAAAGGAAAGGCTCAAAATGCTTTGCTGGTAGATGGGCTCAAACACAATCTGTTGAGTGTTACCAAATATTTGATCAAGGACATAATGTTGTCTTTAGCACTAAATATTTTGAAATAAGGAACTCTTCCTCAAGAGAACTTATGGCGAAAGGAGTTAGAACATCAGATAATGTCTACATTTTGAACAAAATTCAAGAAGATAAATGTTACCTAAGTCAAACAGATGAAAGTTGGTTGTGGCACAAGCGACTGGGACATACAAGTTTCAATAACTTGATCAATATCAACAAGATTAATGCAGTGTGATACATCCCAAAGTTATTCAAGCCAAATCAAGGTGTATGTGGTCCATGTCAACATGGAAATAAAACTAGAACCAACCACAAGACCAAGGAGTTCTCTACATCAAAACCTTTGGAGATCATTCATGCTGATTTATGTGGACCAACTAGAACTCCACCGCTCCAAGGAGAAAGGTACTTTGGTTTATTTGTTGATGACTATACTAGAATGATGTGGGTATATTTCATAAAATATAAATCCGAAGCATTTTAATGTTTTAAGAATCTTGAAGCTCTTATAGAAAATGAAAAGGATTCTAAGATTAAATGTCTTAGAATGGATAGAGGGGGATAATTCACATCAAAAGAATTTGATGAATTCTGTAAAGTACATGGAATCGAAAGAGAACTCTCTGCTGCTAGAACACCCAAGTAAAATGGGGTAGTTGAAAGAATAAACCAAATTGTTCAAGAAATGGAAAGAACAATGTTACTAGAAGCTGACTTACAACGAAAATTTTGGAGAGAAGCAATCATGAAAACAATTTATACCTTGAATCGAACTCAACTAAGACCAAATCATGAGAAGACTCCTTATGAATTATGGAAAGGAAGAAATGCTTCAGTAAAATACTTCAGGATTTTTGGAAGCAAATGCTTCATTAAAATCAATAATGACTCACTAGGAAAATTTGATTCTCAGGTTGGCGAAGGAATATTCATTGGATATTCTACTAGGACCAAATCTTACAAGTGATACAATAATCAACTACGTGATGTGAATATTGCTGAAGCGCTTCCAGAAAAGGAAATTGAAGATCATGAAGTTGACCCTCTCATTGAAGAAAATGAAGAAGAACTTGGAAAAGAGGAAAAATATCAAGAAAAACAAAAGGAAAAAGAACCATCTCAAACTCCTTCAAAGGTGAAATTCCTCCAAAAACATCACCTGGAAGATCATATTATTGGCAATGTAGATGAGGGGATACAAACCCGAAGAAGGATGATAAGTACACCAAGGAAAAATGATGTTGCTCTCCTATCTATAATAGAACCATAAACTTTTACTCAAGAAAGGATCCTCATTGGGTGGAAGCCATGGAAGAAGAAATATCTCAAATCGAGACGAATGAGACATGGGAGCTAGTACCTTGTCCAAAGGATAAAAATATAATTGGAACCGAGTGGGTGTTCAAAAACAAAATGAATGAAGATGGACAAATCATCAGAAATAAGGCAAGGCTTGTTTGTAAAGGTTATTCACAAATTGAAGGAATCGACTTTGAAGAAACCTTTGCACCGATAGCTCGTATGGAAGCTATAAGGATGTTCTTGGCATTTGCTCAAAAGGATTCAAATTCTATCAAATAGATGTAAAATCAACATTTCTGAATGGGGAACTCAAGGAAGAAGTCTACATGGAGCAACTAGAAGGGTTTAATTTAGCAGAAGGAAAATGTTTGTTTGTAAGTTGAAAAAGGCATTATATGGGTTGAAACAAGATCCTAAAGCTTGGTACGCAAGATTGGATCACTATCTACAACAAAAAGGCTTCAAGAAGGGGGTGGAAAGAAGTAATCTCTACATGAAGATGGATGAGGATAAGTTACTAGTCACTCCTGTCTATGTTGATGATCTAATTTTTGCTAGCAATAATGATGAGATGAGCCATGAGTTTTCTCAAAATATGTCAAAAGAGTTCGAAATGTCGATGATATGAGATTTATCTTACTTCGTTGGACTACAAGTATCTCAAACCACAATAGGCATGTTCATATCTCAAGAAAAATATCTTAAAGACATGTTTAAAAGATATGGAATGGAAGATTGTGCACCCATGAGCACACCTATGACCACAAATTGCAAATTAAGCAAAGATTATGACTCTCCTTTGGTAGATGCAACTCATTACAGGTCAATAATTGGAGCCCTCTTATACTTAACTGCTATGAGACTTGACATTATGCAAGAAGTGGGAATGGTGGGAAGATTTCAATCAGCTCCTAAACAATCTCATTTGTTGGCTCTAAAAAGAATTCTCAGATACTTGAAAGGAACTCCTGATTTTTGTCTTTGGTACCCTAAGAGCTCAACTCTTACTGTGACTGCATACACCGATGCTGATTGGGTCGGAAGTGTCGATGATAAAAAAGCACTAGTGGAAATGCATTCTTCATGGGAGATTGTTTAGTATCTTGGCTCAACAAAAAACAAACATCCATATCACTATTTACAGCTGAAGCCGAGTATATAGCTACTACAGATTGTTGTACTCAAATATTATGGATGAAGGAAGCTCTGAAGGATATCAACATAGATACCAACCGACCAATCACCATCTATTGTGATAACCCAAGTGCTATCAATCTCAACAAAAATCCAGTGATGCACTCAAAGACCAAACATATACCAATCAAGTATCATTTTCTTCGAGAACAAGTAGCTGACCAAAACATAAAGTTGGAATATATCAATACCAAGGAGTGAATTGCTGATATTTTCACCAAACCTCTTCCTCGAGGAGCAGTTGAACAACTTCGCCAAAAGATGGGGGTTATTGCTCTAGCATCACACTAAGCTGATTCATAAAGATGTTGCATGACATGGGGAGTAGGTTGACAGGGGGAGTCCTTGCGCACTCCTTTGCCATTGATGTCAAAAGGGGAGAGAAGAAAAATATTGCCATCCAATGACAAAGGGGGATATTGTTAATATCGTTGTCATTTATGTCAACATATTGAAGAAGGCATGGACTTGGTGGAAATCAATGAAGGAATCAAATGATGAAGAAGCCCAACATTGAAAGACACTCTGCCCTACCTCCATTTCTGCACTAACGACGATCAATCACATTAAATAATATTTTTCTCCATCTTAGAGGAAGAATATCATCATGAGACCCATACCATATTTTAGAGCATAGTTTTAGCTTTCTAATGAGCTATCACATGCCCCGAAATTCCAAATATTTTAGGAGATATGAATTTTTAAAGATAAGGGTATAATTATGGTTAGTAAACTGACTTGAACTTGTCAAACTCATGTCGGCTTAGCTAGGAGACACGTCCCTTCATTTTTCACTCACAAACGAGTGTATATATAAAACGAACTTTGCATTTTTGAAGGACAAAATAATTCGGTGTGAAAAAGATAAGAATATACAGTTCACATCTCGTGAACTAAGGACAGAACTAGCCACCTTAAGAACTGATTGGTGGAGTGAGATAGATTGTGGATTGATTGGATTATGGATATGAATATGACTTAAGGATATATGTTGTGCTAGCTATCCTATGAAGATATTTGCAGACTATTGTGGAAGTGCAGATAAGGGTCTAAGTTTAAACCTATGCTGCGGTGCATCTACACTTAATAAGGGCTTGCGTTAACTCTCTGCTGCGGTGAATTTATACTTAGTGTTCGCACTTATACTTGATAAGGGTATATTTGACTATGGGTTTGTCCAACTGCGAATTAAATCAATGAACTGTGCACTGTAAAAGGCTGCGGAGAAGTATTTAAGGATTGCAGATAGAGTCATCATTTTAAATCAGAACTATATACAGTTTAACGGTGGACCATCTTATTCAGGCTCAGACAGAGGTGCAAAAACTCTAATCTTGACTGAGTCTTAATAAAAGTGGATCGAATTTCATAATTGTGCCTTCATTAACACAATGAATCCAATTTTTTGGCTCCAGTATTGCTCGGACTGTGGAAAAGTGTTTCAAATTGAGATTTGGACACTCTTCTCAAACAACAGTAACAATGGAGGATTCTCTATGATGCAGTGAAGTGCAATGACCAATCTGTACAATGACTTGGAGCTTGTAATGTAGCTGAGCTATGGTATTATGAACTGAGATTACAACAACAGTGAAGTCTAGTGGTGGACAAGGTACAACGAAAGTAACTGAAGTTAATCTAAAGTATTTTTGGAATAAGAACATTCAAGTAAGTACATTTTATATTCTCTATACTAAAAAAAACAACAAGATTGGTGTCCTTGGAGTTGGTGCTCCTAAACTCAAGGTCGATGCCTTGGATTAGATAGGGTTGAAGCCCTAGAGGTCAGAGCCTCTTCAACAACCAACTTGGTGCTTGGGAACACTTATCACACATTGTATTTTATTCTTTTATACTAAATATTTTTTTCTTATACGTTTCTCTCATTAAATTGTGAAGAATCTAACTGGTAATAATAACAATTGAAAGAAAATACTGATTCACCCCCCTCTCAGTATTTCCAACAGTTGGAACTCCTCAACTTTTGTGCTTCAAGAAATAACATCAATCTTGGATTTCTCTAACCAATAGGAGTGGAGTTCATTTAAATATTTGGGAGTCCCCATCTCATTAGGAAATCCACACAAGGAAGATTGGGATGAAATTTTGAAAAAAATTAGAAATAATATTTAAGGGTGGGGATCATATTGGTTGAATTTGGTTGCACTACAAGGAAAGTACCTTCTAGTGGAGGTTATAACCAAGGTTTTTAGTGTTATGAAATTGGAAAAAAAATGTCTAAAAACCTTCACTACAACATTTATTTGGGGTAGCGGATGTTTTATCGAAGATGATAACGAAATTTCATCACAACTAAAAAAATATGGGCGGACGAAGGCTTAAGTGGATTTTAGCAGTGCGCTTAATGGAAAAATAACAATGGTTCCCTAAATCTATAAAAGCACCGAGGCTGTATACTTAAATAAAAGCATCAGGGAATTGAATACAAAGAACACCGATGCCTAAAATGTATACCACCTCAGTGTGTACATATTAAACAAATGCCTTGAGTCATACTATTCAAGAATGACACCGGGGCAGGAAAAATAATACCGTAGACCCGATGGTTTTATTTAAACTCACAGTGTCAATGCTTATGATTTATATAAAAGCACCGATGCGCTACTAATATAAAAGAACCAGTGTTGTTAATTTGAATAATGCATCGAGGCTGGAAACAATATTTTGTAGCACCAGGGTGTTAGTTCTATGAAAGCACTGGTGCTTTAAAAATTATAATGCATTGGGATGTTAAATGCAAACAACATGAGTGCTTGAAGAATTCAACACCCCCGTGCTTACATTTTTTCAAAAGCATTAGTGCTGTAATTTTAAGAAAAGGCACTGACCATGCAAAAATCTTGTCATAAGAATGCTTTACATAAAATAACGCACCATCACGTGTTTATTTTACAGACGCACCAATATTTTGTAAGAGATTTTTTCTTTTTTAGAAACATCTACCTGTGGTAGTGCAATTATTGTGATTTTTTAATCCATTATTCATAAAAAAAAATCGACATATATATTATAACAATATTCATATAAATTAAATTTCAATTAGTGCATTTGTATATGATGTTTGGATTAATTTCTTATATCATCATATTTCACATCACTTCATTATATTATTTAATCATCCATATATTTAATTAGTAGTGTAACATTTCATAGAGACATTGGAAAATAAAATAAAACAAATTAAAATGTATTTTATTATATAGGAATAAGAGGCTCTCTGTCATAAAAAATGGGATAATTATTGGTAACCCCTTGTCTTTCAATTGGGACATTATGTCCTTTACATTAAATAAAATGTTTGATTTTCACAGACAATTATTTCAAAAAATACAACAACTTGCATTAATATCCAAATAGATCATCATTCTTCACTGGAACTGTTGTCAGTGCTCAAGCTACTTCCATGACTTAGGTTATTTGGATGATGTTTTGTTGATTACATCAATTGTTTTCATATTCTTGATTATGTTCCATCTACAAACATAAAAATAAAGTGTAATGAGTGTATTTACATTGGTAAGAATAATGAAAATTGAAATAAATAATATATATAAATGTAAATCGAATTGCAATGTACCATAACAAGAAGTGACTCATGAACTGTACACATGGTTTCAAAACCAAGTCTCATGCCTTGTTGCAACAACTCTTTTGTTGACGTAGTTCCATTCTTTGTTTCCTGCAAGTTTTATACCCTATTGTAAATCATAGATTTAATATAAAGGATTTTTTTTGTTCTATTAATTATAAACTTAGAGAAGTAAAACAAGATAGATACTTACGAATTCCACAATTAATTTTTCATATTCCAACATATACTCACAACCCATATTTAACCTAATGTCAATCAATTCTTCTGATGGCTCTTTTTTGTATGTTAGCACCTATTTGAAGACATTCAAATATGGTTGTTGTAAAACAACTTAAAATATACAAAAATGAAACCTTGAGTTGTTATAAGGAAATGTAAAAAATTACTCACAAACTTTGATATCAACCTTTTTCTTCCTTACCATTCTGTTTTATGTGCTGAATGAGTTCCATTCTGTTTTCTTTTCTGCAAGAAAATACTTGAAAATTAATATTTAAAGCTAAATTATTTGTTTATATGTACAAAGTCAATGATTACATACATTTGAAGCATGTTGTTGTTGAAATGGCTCCTCCTGTGATGTAATTATGTCTATTTCTTTGACCATCTCCATGTACACTTTTTTGGACATTCCTACTTGCATGTTTCGCATATCAACTTGTTCATCCTTTGGTATTTTCATAATCTTCACGAAAAAGTAATAAATTATTTTTATATTGATATATGAAAACTAAATATAACAAAATCTATATTAAGAAATGAATGGTTTCTAGTCATATATACATATAATTCTAAAAAATCATTTTAATTAGGAATATTACCTTTTGAATGATTCTTTTTTGTTGTTGTATGTTTTTTCTATTACAAGTATGGCATGTCTCATTGACCATTGCTTTGGAAATGCTTCCTGTAGTTTATATATAACTTGGTTCTTAAAATCATTGGATTGATTTTTGTATTGTAAGTGGAAAGTACGTCTATATGTTCGTTCCACTATATTCCTCATTTTTTCATAAAAAAATTTCTCCATTTCTTTTATCTCTAGCACCACTCCAGATGAGCTAAGGACTAATTCATCGTCATTTACAAGTTCTATAATTTTTCTTTTCTTAGAACGACATTGATCTTTTCCTTCGTTGTCGCTCCTTATAGAACATTAAACATATATGAATTAATAGATTGGTTGAAACATGTTATATAATATTCTTAAGTATATTTATAATGAAAAAAAAACTCATATTGAATAGTATTTTTTCATTCACCTGATTCATCCTTCTGCATTTTTTCTATTAGGTTTTTACGTTCTTTTGCACTTATATTAGAAATAATCTTATCGACCTTCCTCATGTTGTGCCCTTGCATGAAACACTCTAACCAATACATATTAGTTAAACTTACATATAGTTCAAACATATTAATTTTGTAAAGGATTTACAAAAAAACTTGACTTTTATGCTTTTTTGGATGTGTCATCATTATGGTGATAAGTGTTTTGTTATTTGACAACTTCTCAGACATTTTTATTATCAATATACAACCTGTACCATCCAATACAAAATCCAATAACTATATTTAATACATAAATCAAATAATTTTTAGCCAAAAAGAGTTTTGTAACCGATGTGGTTATTTGGATAAATGCCCCAGTGCATTTGACCTATTAAACACACAAAGCTTTTAATTGTCCCGCATCGATAACAAAAAATAATTTTTTAAAATAACTTTAAATTATGATGATGCAATATTTAATGATAAAAAAATCATAATCACAGTAAAAAATGAAAACATAAAAAATTATATACAAGTCACTTAATGGTGCTATTTGGCAGAGGCACATCGATGTGCTATATTACACATGACACACCAATAAACAAACATCATTTTTCAAAAAATGACAGAGCCGACAAGATTCAGTGTGATATATAACAATAAAAGAACCACAATCACTGGTGCGTTGTATTACACAGGGCACACCGATAAATAGACACCTTTAAAAAAATAGACAAGGATGATAAGATTCAGTGTGATATGTAATGATAAAAGCATCGCCATCATCGGTGCAATGTATTACACAGAGCGCTCTGATAAACATACATCGTATTTTAAAAAAATAGACATGGTCAACAAGATTCTGTGCAATATGTAACGATAAAAGAACTACCATAACCAGTGCATTGTATTACATAGTGTGCACCAATAAACAAACATTGTTTAAAAAAAAACAGATAGAGCCGACAGGGTTTGGATCCAATCCAATAAGTGGTCCCCCTACTTTACATGTAAAACACCCTATATATAGTAAGTACACAAACCCATTAAATTTAAAATGCGTAAAATGAAAAGCCCTAACTGTGAAGTGCTAGAGTGAGTTAAACCCTAAGGTGGAATTTTGCAGTCACATAAACAAGGGTTTATAGTAAGTACTGATTTTTTGTTGTTGTTGTTTTTCGTTGTTGTTTTTTATTTGTATTTTTGTTTTTTGTTTTTGTTTTTGTGTGTGTTTTTTTTGTTTTTTGTTTTTTGTTTTTTGTTTTGTTTTTTTGTTTTTGTTTGTTTGTTTGTTTTTGTTGTGGTTGTTGTTTTTCTCTTTTTTTTAGAATTCTTTATAAAATCTAAATAGGAACAAAGATTGTATAATTTTTTTTTTTAGACAAAGTTCGGTTGCTATGTATTGATCTGAAAAGAAAAGGAGGCAAACTGCCATACATATGATGCTTCCTGAGCATTTTGAATCCAAGGAATTACAAAAAGGCTCATTTCCTTGATTCTTTCTTTTGTTTTTTTTCCTCTAAAACTACTTATACTACTGTAAATTCTAACAAACTGCAGGCCCCAGTATTTGCATCTACACATCATGAAGAAGAATCTATATCAATATGGCTTATCTTTCTTGCTGTAGATCCTTCTGGTTCCGGGTCTGGTTCAATTGGCTTTGCACTTGAGGAGGATGTTGCATCTTTGAGCTTCTTGTCCATTATGAACTTGAGAATGGAAATCTTTTCCTCAGCATGGCT
>APFE030304257.1:0-19325 GCA_000404065.3 Pinus taeda
GACACCACCTGCCCGGGCCACCCCTGCCACCAGTAGAGGACGTGGTCTACCTCCTATAGCTCCTACTTCTAGTTCTTCAGCTTCTAGAGCACATCAGACTCCACTGCCATCTCCACCAGCACACGCACCAGCGTCTACATCTAGAGGGAAAGGGAAAGATGTGGCATTTTCTCGCAAGAGGGGCAGAGGAAATCAATAGGATTAGACTTTCATTTTATTGTATATGACATTATGACATGATGAGATACATTATCATATTTTTTGTTGATATTTTGAGGCTGAGTTGGGACTCAGGAGTCAAGACTTACTATTCAGGACATGATTTAATGTTATGTGTGATTTTAGCGCTAGAAATGATATTAAACATCTTATATATTAGTTTTTTTATCATATTTATGTGTCAATGTATTTATTTTATGTTGTAGATGGTTTAGATATTAAAAAAATTGACAAAAAAATGAATATTTTCTACCAAACGATTTTTTCCCGATTTTTTCCGATTTTTTCCCGATTTTTCCGATTTTTTCCGATTTGTTCCCCGCACCGATTTAATCCCGATCGCGATTTTCACAACAGTGCTAGGGATATTAGTCAACATTGCCCAATTTTGATCAAACTACCTAATTCAAGACTTAAAATATGGTAGAAAAAGCTTAACATGCTTGATCGATGATTTTGACTTGATTGAAAGGTAATTTTTTGCTGAGGGCGTGACAAAGGAGTTCAACAATTAACACCACCAACACTAGGGTACATATAGGGCTTGGTGCTCTTGATTAAATGCTAATCGCATACCTTCATACTTGATATAATCTAATGAAATGCCACAATCCCATTGATCCTAAATTCCTGAAAAATGTTAAGTCTGCTGAATTTTGAATAGGATATGAAATTCTATTTTCTCCATATGAAGTCCATCGAGGCTAGAACCACTCTCAAACATCCTGAATCATTTCATGGTAATGTTAAAAATTTGAGTAAAAGGATGAAAATGAAAAATAAAGGAGAATGTCACTTTTATTTTAAGAATTTAACATTACCATGAGGAACCATCTGCTATATTTATATTTTTTTTATATTTTTTTGCCTTCATTCCTCACCCTAACCCAAGGTGGACCCACCCCAACAAGCAAACTCACCAAAATAAATAAATAAATAAAATTTCGATTTTTTTAGGCCGCGCGGCGCTTTTTCCAGAAGCATGTACGAAACCGTACGATTCGCCCTCCGAAGCGCCGCGCTTCGTACAACCGAAGCGTCGTACGAAGCGCGCTTCGAAGGGACGCTTCCGGAATTTCCAGGAAGCGTCCAAAACAGGTGGAACCGCATTTCCGAATTTTGGAGTCGCGCTTCCAGGGATGCTTCCTGTATGAATCCGTACGGGACGCGCTTCGGGCCTTAAGTCCGGGGGGGGACGTTTCCTGCAACATTGCCAAAAAGGTATTCTGGATATGTTGCATACATGACAAGGCTTATTGAAGCAGAACCTTCCTCCTATGAGGATACAGCTAAGCATCAAGAATGGAGAGGTGCTATGCAAGAAGAATGCTAGTCCATAATGAAGAATGATGTCTGGAAAGTTGTCCCTAGGCCAAGTGACAAATCTACAATCACTTCAAAATGGATTTACAAGATAAAGCACACTATAGATGGGAGTATAAACAAGTACAAAGCAAGGTTTATAGCAAGAGGCTTCTCATAGAAGGAAGGAATTGATTATGAGGAGACCTTTGCTCCCACAACAAAAGCATATAGAATATATATCAAGGAGGATCGTCGAATTGAGGTAAGCAGGGATGTCATCTTTGATGAGAACATAGCTTACAAGAAGTCAAGGGATGTTCCAGTTGACTCGATGATGAAGAGATACCTATCACTGAGGATACATCTAGGGATAACGATGGTCAGGAACCAGAACTTTCTCAAGAAGACTTTGAAGGTCCTTGTGAGCCTATACAACAAGTAAGTCATGTTTTAATCTTAGCCATTGATAGAGATTTATTCTCGGTCATTGAAGACTTAGTAGGAAAAGTACAAAATAGAGGCTTGGGGTTCATTTGGAAATATAGAGAGATAGAGAGAGAGAGAATTGATTTAGAGTTCGATTTTTGGTGCTAGGAAGCTGAGAAATTTGAACTAGGTGATCATTCAGCAGCAGAGGGCAAAGAGAATCCGGGAGGACTTTCCAGAGAATACTGACAGAGAGGCAGAGAGAGTTTGCAGAGAGGCAGTGCAGTAGCTGGGAGAGCTAACGTTGGGCCAGTATGGGCCCACGCAGAGCCAGAAGGGCAAGTGCAGAGCAGAAAAGCTATCTGTCACGCAGAAGTCGGAATTGTCGGGAATTGTCAGAATAGTCGGAACTGCCGAGATAGCTGATGTAGAGGGCAGAAGAGGTGACGCAAGGCTGACGCAAAGCCTGATGGGCCGACGCAAGGCCTACGCAGGGCCAGCGCAAAAGTAGTCGAGGTTAGCTAGTCATGTGCTAGATCAGCCTGAATTATGCCGGGTGAAGTGAGGTAAAACTCACTCAGATTTTCCGCCAGTATTTTCTTTGTAAAGGATTGCTAGATGAGCATCCTAGATTTGTATTCAGATATTTCTCTTGTATAATAATAAACCCTCATAACTGTTGCACTAGTTTTCCCGCATTGGGTTTTTTCGGGGACTATTGTGTCCTCTGTATCTTGTCCTTTGATCTGTTTTCTATTTCATGAGATCAAATATTTAATTAGTGTAGGCTGCAGAAGTAATTTGCTTCAGTATTCAGAAGAATAAATTGATGAATGTAATTTAAAAATCAAGTAGGTGAAGTAGAATCAGATTTGCTACAGTAGGGGTTCCTTAGAGTGTAGGAATTTTCACATGGCATGAAAGCATTGATTTTGAAACAGGAAGAGTAGATCTAGTGCTGAGCAGTGAGGCCGAAAGCTACACTTGGCAGCAATTCAAATCCCCTTGAAGGGATTACGTAGTCCTTAGCGGGAAGCAAATCCAAGGAAATCTCTCTCTGAGTGAGACGACAGAGAGGTACGATTTCCAGTTCGTGAGTTTGCAAAGGCAGAGGGAGTGACGCAGAGCCTCAGCACAGTGATTGAAGGGTGCAGTTCCTGCCGGGGTAGAAATTCTTCGGAAAAGAACGAAGACACGTAGAAGGGAATTTTCTACTCAGAGAACTTTTCACCAGAAAGTTCGAATTTCTCACTTGCTGAGCAGTTGAACAATGCTAAGCAGTGACTAGAGGAGTCAGTTCGACAGTTGGGTGAAATGGCATCGCATGGGCTCAGAGATTAGGACAGGTTGGAAGGTGCTTCCAACTATGTCATATGGAAGACCAGAATCTTAGTTGTTCTAGAGGAATATGATCTTGAGGCCTACGTCAACAGTGTTGTAGTTGTTCCTGCTGACAACGATCAAAAGAAAAAGTACAAAGCCGAGCAGGGGAAGGCAAAGAGGCTCATTCTTGATGGAGTTTGAGATCATGTGGTCTCACAATTGCAAGGGAAGCATACAACCAAAGAGATGCGGGAAGCCTTGTCTTCTCTGTATGAAGGCTCTTCCGAACAGCGGAAAATGTATTTAGAGCAGAAGTTGCAGCGAACCTTGATGTAGAAAGGAGAAGGGGTGAACCTCTATCTTCAGCGTCTTCAGGACACTAGAGACCAGCTTGCTGTAAAGGGGTCCACTCCTCAGCTAACCGCGATTTTGAGGATAGCCCTGAATAGAGTTTCGGATGAATGGCAAGTTTTCATCCAAAGCATATTGGGCAAAGAAAAACTACCTTCATGGGAGGAGATGTGGGTAGCTCTTCAACAGGAGGAGTTAAGGAGGGACCTAGTGAAGGTCAACCTAAGTGGTTGTAGTGGGAGTGGCACAAAGACAAAGGAGGAGGAGGAGAACGCAGCTCTAGCATCGAAGGGACAGCGAAAGCCGAAGCAAAAGAAGGACATTTCGAAGGTGAAATGTTTCAGTTGTGGCGAGCTAGGCCACTATGCATCCTAGTGTCCTTTGAAGAAAAAGGATAAGGATGAGAAACATGATCCTAAGGCTTCTTCAGCAAAGATTGACGAGGATGAGTTTGCCATGAGTGCTCACGCATCTCCAAGAAGGAGATGGAGCAATATTAAGCTGTAGTCGAGAGGACTGCATATGGGCAGGATCCTTGAGGAGTCCACCTCTTGGATCAACTCCTTGATACAGGAGCCCAAGATTCAACAGTAACGAGATGGACTTAATGTCAGATGATGCAATGGAGTGTTTGGAGGACAAATGCAGTGGCTTGGGACCAGCAACTGATCAGCGCAGAACAAGGCTGGCAGCAGTGCAGTTGGCACAGTGCAGCAGTCAGCAGCAACGCAGAGGATTCAAAGGGTCAGAATTAGCAGCACTCAGATTCCAACATTCATTGTATTATACTGAACACAGTTATGTTCAGCTAATTTTGGATGTTGTTCAGTTGCTTCTATCAGTGCCTGAGTTGCTATACGGATGCAATGTTAACAGTGGCAGTGCTAGCAGCATAGCAAATGCATCATTTGAGAGGGAGTTGTAGTATAGATGCAGCAATGGAAGTGGCAGTGTCATGGGCAACAATACAATAGCAACAACAGCACAGTGTTGATGGCAGCAACAGTGCAGAAAGGAGGTGCTTCGGAAACAGAGCAACATGCAGGTGGGCAATGTTGCTAGAGCACTTTCCTCGCTAAGAGGGAGTGTTAGTTTTTGGTAGCAGCGAAAGTGCTCTAGCCTTGAAAATTAGTGGAGGGGCTAACGCACATGAGTTCTAAAGAACCCAGAAACGTTTGGTGAAATTCAACCTGGATTGTATTTTATTAAAATAATTAATATTTTTAATGGAGTTCCTGAGTTTAAACTTAGGGAAATTAAAATATTAATGGGTATTAATCAAAATATGGGTGAGAATGATCTAGAAGGCATATCAAGTCATGTTTTAATCTTGGTTGTTGATTAGAGATTTAAGCTCAGTCATTGAAAACTTAACAGGAAAAGTATAAAATGGAGGCTTGGGGTTCATTTGGAAATACACAAAGAGAGAGAGAATTGCTCTAGAGTTCGAATTCTGGGCTAAAAAGCTGAGAAATCCGAACTAGGTGATCATTCAACAGCAGAGGGGCAGAGAGAATCTGGGAGAAGGACTTTCCGGAGAATATAGATAGATAGGCGGAGAGATCTTGCAGAGAGGAAGCGCAGTAGCCGGGAGAGTTGACGTTGGGCCAGTCTGGGCCCACGCAGTGCTGACATAGAGCCAAAATGGCCAGCGCAGAGCAGAAAAGTTGTCTGTCACGCAAAAGCCGAAACTACCAGGAACAGTGAGAACTGTCGAGAACTGCCGAAACAGTCAAGATAGCTGACGTAGAGGGCAGAAGAGGTGACGCAGGGCTGACGCAGAGCTTGAAAGGCTGATGCAAGGCCTACGCAGGGCCAACGCAGAAGTGGTCAGGGTTAGCCAATCTTGTGCCGGATTAGCCGGAATTATGCCAGGTGAAGTGAGGTAAAACTCACTTAAATTTTCCGCCAGTATTTCTCTGTAAAGGATTGCAAGATGAGCATCCTAGATTTGTATTCATATATTTCTCCTGCATAATAATAAACCCTTATAACTGCTGTATTAGTTTTCCTACATTGGGTTTTTCCGGGGACTATTGTGTCCAGAAATAAGTGTGTCCTATGTATCTTGTTCCTTACTCTATTTATTGTTTCATGAGATCAAATATTTAATTAGTGTAGGTTGCAGAAGTAATTTGCTTCAGTATTCAAAAGAATAACTTGATGAATGTAATTTAAAAATCAAGTAGGTGAAGTAGATTCAGATTTGTTGCAATAGGGGTTCCTTGGAGTCTAGGAATTTACACAGAAATCCCTAAGAAAAAGGAGGAAGACCTAGCGAAGGAGAAGGAAGTCTTTGTCCAGCAAAAGAAGCCGAATTTTCTCACTCTACTACCAAAGTTTTTGGGGGTGTTGGGAGGGCTAAAATTGCATACCTGAAGCTAGGCCGAAATTCTAAAGCAACTGGGCTGAAATTCTGAAGCAGTAGGGTCGAAATTTTGTCTTTGATGCAGTGGATCTTTGGAGTTTGGAAGTACAATTTGAGGGCTAACTTGGTGGAGTGAGGAAGGTCTTTTGGTCAAGTCTAAGGTCTTGGTCTATCTCAATTTGATTTACTGGTAAAAGAATTTGACTAGGTTTTCCCCTATAGAGGGGTTTTAGCCCTAGCTGAGTGTCTATACCTAGTTTCGTTGATATTCATGTTTTGATTTGATGATTGCTTGATGAAAAAAAGTTAAAAGAAGAACATAAATAAAGTTAATAGGACTACAAGAATATCACAAGTAATTATCAACATAAGAGAATCTTTCTGCCTTTATGATTTTCTAACACAAGCGAGGTCTATCGGGAAGTTGTTTGGATCAAGAAGTTACTATCAGACTTGTTTGAAGGACTGCTTAGCCCTACATGGATACATTGTGATAATCAGAGTTGCATAAGATTAACAGAAGACCTGGTGTTTCATGTTAAAACGAAGCAAATATACGACAAGTACCGCTACATCAGAAGCTTGGTATGAAATGGGGTCATGGAGCTGCATTATCTACCTACAGAGAACAGGTAAAAGACATACTAACTAAAATGTTACCAAACAAGAAGCTTGAGTACCTGAGAGGTAAGCTTGGTTTAGTGGATATCTCTTCCCTGATTGAGAGGGAGTGATATCGAATAGTTCTTGTCTTTATGGGTCAAGCACTAGACTAGGACTAACAGCTGTAAGTCTTAGTGAGGGCCATAAAGACAAAATGGAGTCCGAAGGATTGGATAAGCATCTAGATTGGAACTTCTTATGGATTGTCGAATCCAGGGAAAGAAGTTGTTGACCCATGCTCTTCGAGGATGAGGTGGGGCATCCAGGATAAGAGTAGTCGAAGAGGACCAATATTGATTGAGGATCTAGGTTTGGTAATCCAAGATAAGAATAGTACTAAAAGGACATACCTTGTAGATATTCGAATGGGTATGTGCCTTGAAAGGTAGTGTGGCAACTCACGTAAAGCCTCGCAACATAATGCTCATACTTAAAGATGAGCTTGTCTAGTTAAAGGCTTCAAGGATAGTGTTGATTGTGATAAAGATGCTTGACAAAAGTTGGCTTATCAATCTGACTCTTCTTATGAGAATGCTTCAAGATTGAGATTCCTTGTACCGTGAATACCTCCCTACTTAAGAGAGAATGTTGAAAATTGTAACTAGGTTCAGCCTTCATTATGATGTAATCATGATGTATATTCTTTATAAAGAAAGAAATTGAAAGAAAAGGAAATTATATTTTTGTAGTATGGGTTTCATACTCAAGTTTGAGTCAAAAGCATATTCTTCGTGCTTTTATTTCTTCTAGGTCTTTCTAGGTCTTTCTAGGATAAAGAATAATATTGGTCATGTGTCATTGTCCCATTTGGACTCATTGTAATGAAGAAAAATATTTATTTTATCTAGGAAATGTCATGGATAAGCCCAAGACCAAGTCGGCCCAAGAGCAAGATCAAGTCGGCCAAAAGAAGGGTTATTTGACCCTCAAAAAAGGCAATAAATAAAAGGGAGCTTGACCTCATTTGGACACACATCTCAAGCACGTTCGATCTGCAATAGCGAAGGAGAAGAAGAATCGCTAAGAGGGAAAAGAAGAAGAGAAGAAGTCGAAATTTTGTCAATGAAGCCTTTTCTCTTGTCTTGCTAGGATCTATGAAGTTGCCAGTTGCAGGAGGACGAAATTTTGTAGCAGTTGCAGGGGGCCAAAATTGCAGGGCCGAAATTTTGTTGCAAGGGTCGAAGTTGTAGTAGCAGTAAAGCAGTATCAAAGTTTTCGAAGTTGTCTCAAGGAAGATCTTGTTGGGGATTGGCTTGGGGCTTGGAGTGTTTGTTGGCTTTGGTCTTTGGGTCTTGGAAGTCTCTTTTGTAAGCATATTCTAAAGAAGAAGAGAAGCATTTTTTGGGTTTTCCCCTTGGTGGGATTTTTCCCTAACTTGGAGCCTATATCTTATGTACTTTGTCTCTCTGTGATTTTCATTGTTTTGGTAAATGCTTGATGAACAGATCTAAAGAAGTAATAAAGAACCAAATAATATGACAAGTAATTATCATGATAAGGAAAATAAGTTCTAATCTATAAGTCTCCATATTTTCCAACATATGTGCCTTGAGAGGTTGTGATGGTGGTGTCCAAATGTATGCCTCCTAGCATTGTGCTCTAATCTAGTGGAGAGTTAGAGCTTGTCTGTCAAGGCCTTGCTATTATTTGCAAATTAACATTGCTGGTTAGGATGTTGATGCTTGACGATGCTTATCAATCCAAACTCTTCTTATGAGAATATTTCAATTTGAGAGTATCCTTGTATCCTGGTGTGTAATAATGAATACCCCCTAGCTAAAAGGGAGTGTTGGAAAATGTAACTAGGTTCGGTCTTCATAATTATCATTGTACTTATTTCATTCTGTATTTCATGTAAAAACAAAGGAAGAAAGAGAAATTATTATTATTATTATTCATTATTCAAGCATGTTCTTCATGCTTCTAGGGTTTATTGAGTCAAAACAAAATCTGTCACAAGTCAATCTATTGTACTTGAGTCAAGTCCCGTTTGGACTTTTGAAAGAAAGAGGAAAAAAAAATTATTTGGGTCAAAATAGTCATTTTTGTCCCCACAAGACCAAGTCAACCCTGCTTGGGCAAGTTAGCCCTGGAAGGGACCTATTCGACATCCTGGATGTGTATATATAGTGAGCAGTTCGACCTGATTTGGTCATCAATTGGAAACTTCAATTTTTGTGCAAGCAAGAGCAAGAAGACAAGCAAAAGTCAAAGGAGAAAGAGCAAAAGTCAAAGGAGAGAGAGCGACGGTCAAGAAGGAAGAAAATTGAGCTTTTTATCTGTCTTTGTTCACATGTGCGAAGTACTGGGGCAACTTTGTGAATTACAAGGCCGAAATTATGTTTCTACTGGGGCAAATCTGCGAAGTTGCATGTCCAAAATTTTGATTTGAAAGAGATTTGACTATCACTGACTTGGTTGGGCTTGCCCTGGTTAAGGAAGGCTTGATGGAGGGTTGACTTGGGTCTTGTGGAAGGTCTTGGCCTTGATTTTTGGGTCTTGGATTTGTCACTTTGAGCTGATTCTATAAGAAGAGAAGTTGGTTGGGTTTTCCCCCTAAGTGGGGTTTTGCCCTATGTCGGAGCCTATATCTTGTGTTCATTGTATTTTGAGATCTTCATGGTTTATGTTTTGGTAGTTGTTTGATGAAGAGGACATAATAAAAGTAATAAGAAGCCAACACATATTCACAAGCAATTATCAAATAAGAGATATCAACCCTAATTGCTGCCCTAGTAATTTCTCAACATCCCGAACACTCCTAGGGTGCCCCCATCGTGCTCCCTAGACGCTTCCTAGATGCTCCCTAATGGTAATGTTAAATTCCCAAGTAAAAGAGACATTCTCCTTTATCTTTCATTTTCATCCTTTTATTTAAATTTTTAACATTACCATGAATTGACTCAAGATATTTAAGAGTGGTTTCAACCTCATCAAACTTCATATGGAGAAAATAGAATTTCATATCCCATTCAAAATTCAGCAAACTTCACAGTTTTCAAGATATCAGGATCAATGGGATTGTGGCATTTTATTAGATTATATCATGTATGAGAGTATGTGATTGGCATTTAATCAAGAGCACCAAGCCCCATATGTACCCCAATGTTGATGGTGTTGAATGTTGAACTCCTTTGTCATGGCCTTTACAAAAATGTACCCTTCACTCAAGTCAAAATCATTGATCAGGCTTTCTCTACCGTATTATAAAACTTGGATTAGGCCATTTGATCAAAATTGGGCAACGTTAACTAATATCCCTAGAGAATCAAAGTAGAGGCAAAGACTACACAAGAGGAGAGAAATCTAGATTCTAGGTGGTTGATGCATCTAGATGGTTAATGCTCAAATAATTAATTATTGATGTACATGGGATGCCATATCTATCTTGATTTATGTACAAATATGCATGTTTTCATATCTTCTACAACTAATTTGGTATTTTGGATTTTTTGATATAAAATTATAAATGCAAAATAATATAAAAAAAAATATGTATATATAATAGATGCTTCTAAAATGCTTCGCTTCCTAGATTTTTGGAAAATGACACTTCCGATGCTTCACTTCCAAAAAACATCTCCACTTTGTGCAACATTGATCTTTAGTATCTATTTTGCAGAAGTTGGCCTTTCTGAAGCTTCTCTTGTACTTTGTTTTTATGTCTTGGGTTCGCCATCAATGTCACCTAATTTGTTTTCCCGGTAACTAGCCCAAAAATTGTTCCATTTCCTTATACCTACTTTATGTCGTGAGCTCTTATCATCAGGATCAAGTGTGATTGATGTCCTTTATTCTTTGCCTCTTCAAGTTGAATTCCTTCCAAAGAACTTTGGAGCTCCCTAATTTCTTGCATTAGACTCCCTTCATAAGAGGTTTCAGCAGCTGCAACCCTTAAAACTTCCTTTAGAGAGTGTGCAGCAACAAGCTTCACCTTTTCATTTTTATACCTCCACAACTTATATTCATCCAAGTTTGTTACTGCTAGAACCATAGCTGCTAGAGTCAATTGACAAGGTGGTTGCCCCACCATTTGTAGTTGCATTGTCACCTCTTCAACGAACAAAGGACATATTTGGATGGAGAGGAGAGTTGATCTCCTGCTCTAAAAAGGTCTCCTTACATCATTCTTCCCACCATCATATTGTTAATCTGATTTGTAAGAGTGTTGGTCCCTCACCCAAATTATCTAGATTCCATTGTTAATCCTCAGGTTGGAAGGATTCTAGCTCTAATACCATTATTATATTCTAGGGAAATTTTTTGCACTTAGATTTTTCATAGAGAACTAAAGTTTTCCACAAATTTTCCTTTGCTCATTCAAACATGAAACAAGATAGCGTATACAGTGGTGTAATATCAACAACACAGTCCGTAACAATCGTATTGACAGCCAATAAAATGCGATACTAAGTTACTAGGATTCGGATCCAGATCCGGATACGGATCTGGATTCGGATATAGATACGCCAACTTTTTGAAAAGCCGGGATCCAGATACGACAAGGAAACGGCAAGTATAAACAAATATAAAATATTTATAATAATAAAATTTTAAAATTTATATAAAAATAAAAAAAAGAAACACATTATTTTTTAAATATATAATTTTTTAGTACTTATCAAAATAAATTATTACATGAATAATATCAAAATTAATGTATCATTTTTAAATATTAATTAAATTAATATAAATATATTTTTAAATTTAATATATAATTTTATATAATATTTTTTAAAAAATTATTAATTTAATAATATTAAAATTGAATGCATCGTTTATAAAATATTTAACTTTAATTCATACTTATTATATTTATATTAAATGGTTGTGAAACTTAATTTATAAAACTTGCTTTTTTACACTTCAATTTTTTTTTAAATTAATTAAAATATCTAAATAAATGTTTGGTGGTTTACCATATATGCATTAAAGCTTATAATAAGGAAAAAGTAACTAGTGGCAAACTTGTTTATTATTTGCACCTTTGATTTTTTTCATTTTGGTTGACGCTCAATTTTCTAGTTTCACGGACACCTGTTAATAATTCATTTCTTAACCATAATCCATTTCTTAACCCGATAGTGGTTTATTATTCCCTCTTCTGATTTCTTTTCATTTTAGTTGACGTTGAATTATCCAGTTTCACTGATGCCAGTTGAATAATCCATTTATTAACACATATTATTGGGTTATCCATTAACTCGTCCGCAGATTTTTTTGCTATGATGTTTGCACTGACGTTTGCTTCAGAATTTTGCACTGATGTCTGACAACTTAACCTGCTGACCAATGTTGAGGGTGGATCTCCGAGGATCTGCGGATCTAGCCCTTTGGCCTAGTGGATCCGGCAACATAGATGCGATACAATATTCGGCAACTCCAGTATACGTTCCAAATTTAACAGTGCCTCAATTAACTAACAATTTCCCCCTGGTTCCTATCAACTGAAGTGAATATATCTTATACAAATTGGACAATTCACACAAATTTACTCCTTCTAATCAGATATATACATAAACACCTTTAGATGAAATCCTAACTCTGCTATAGAAAATATACCAAGGCCACTGACTTCTCGAATGAAAGTTGAGCTACCACCAGATGAGAAACGAGCTGTTGGAGAGGATGATCAAGCCTGACTTCAAGGCATGCCTCTAATTTGTACACTGAGATGCCTTAGGAAATCATTTTTCTGATGATTAATCTCGATCTAGCCACAGGAGGCTCCTCAACCAGACTCGGGAGATTGACCTAGCTACAACAAGGGAGTCTCGGTTGCCTCAGAAGATCTATGTCTTGCTCAGTGAATCTCGGCCTATCAGCCAAAAGAAAACCTCAGATTCCTTAGGAGACTTACGTCCTATCTTGGTGAAATTCGGCCTGTCAGCTACATGAAAACCCTCACATACCACAGAAGAAAGTCGATTTATTTTTCCACAATGAAAACTCTGTTATCATGGGAACTTATGAATCTAGATCAAAAATTACATCCTATTTTGTCACAAAAGAGTTTCAATTTCCTGAGAGAATTGAAGGAGTTTCCAAATAAATTCATTAGCTCTTGCCTTAGATCTCTTGCCTTAAATTGTTGTCCTTCAAAATGATGAATTCCATGTTTTGCCATAACATAATAGAAAAAATAGAAAATAGGCTTACTAACTAGGGTGCAATCTTTCACCACCAAAATTAGTAGGAAGAAAAGGGATCTTAAAACCCTCAGAGCCTCAAGCTCAAAGAAAAACAAAGAGAAATAATCTAATCCAATGATAAAATGAAGTCTAACTCTCTTGAATTTATAGTTTTCTCCATAGGCTTCCATATTCGAAGGGTAGTGTAAGCAACCCCTAATTTTGGGCTCTTTTGCCCCAACGAACCCAATATTTGCATAATGTTGCCCCAACATTGGAAAATTTGGGTTTTCGCCCCTTTATCAAGACTATAGCCTACGGGGTCAAATAGGCTATTTCGTCCTCCATTAGCCCATCAATTTATAGGGAACATTACACAGATCAACAACAGTGCACAATAAATATGGTCCAAATCACATTCCCTATTTGTCCATCAGTAAGAAAATCTTAGGGCTCCTGTACTAGGGATCATGGCCCTTTAGGAACCCAGATGCAATGTTATAGTACACAACTTGTCCTTTGACTAAAACCCTAGAGTTGAGGCCTAGTCCGTCAGGTCCTCATCTACCCAACAATATGAATAAAAATGGTTGTCCTTCGCCTACAAAAACAACCAGCAATACACTGACTTACTTGGGTTGTTCCTTTAGCCCACAGACTCTAGTACTCTTTCTGTACTTTGTTGTGGCTCTTGTCCTTTGGCTACTAGACTGCTACAAACTTCCTTTGTGCATGATCTGTTCCTTTAGATCACTGCCACCGTTGTTGGCCACCTGGCAGACTCTCCTCAGCCCACAAACTACTTGTTGTCCACAGAAAACTCCTCCTTCAACCCTTTGTCCTGTTGTTCCAGCCCTACACAACTAAGCAAGACAACTATTAGCCCTTGGTCCCCTTAGAATTTCCTGCTATCATACTTCCCCACCTCGAACAGCCTTTTGCTCATCCCCTTTGAGGCCCTAACCAAACTTTCTAGCCTTCTATCCAATCTCAACTCAACTACAGGTGTCGTTCGTCCCTCCTGTTCACAACATCTGAGGCCCTCGGCCTCCTTCAAACACTGAGGTAGCCTGCGGTTTGACTTCCAGCAGCCCCGTGACAGCCTTTCCTAGGCTTTTTTGGCCCTCGGCCTGATCTATTCACCATGTGGACCTTCTCCCTTAGGCCGAGGCAGCTTGCAACCCTCGACCAAGCCTACAACCATGTGGTCACCCTTCAACACAAAACAAACCCTTAACACAAATTACAATCACAAAAACCCTAGACATGTTCACCTTATTGGCTATAGCTTTCTCTTTCCGTACTAGGCAGTCTACTCGGCCTCTTTTCCTTCAACAAATATCATGAACATAACACTAACTTGATCTCTTTGCTAGTTGTGACTCTCTCTAGGGTATATCATCTTTCACAAGTGTATTCCATCAAATTTATGACTAGCCTCTCCTTTGGCTCTCTATTTATACTTTTCTAAGGCGTGTGAAACCCCAAGGGTCATGTCTCTTGGCCTTGCTTGCTGACCTAAGCCTACATGACTCAAAATTAATTAAATTCTTTTCCTTCGGTTTCAAGCCCACACCTTTCGATACAAAACCCAAACACGAGTAATTTGCCCAAAAAACTCCTTTTTTTGGGTTTTCTCGTCTCATAAATACCTTTCGAGCTACCCAATTTTAAACACTCCCTCTTAGTGAGGAAGGTATTTCCATATCCTTCTCGTACAAACCTCTAGCTCCATGACTTTTTTTACATGCCCATGACTTCCTTGTTTGAGCCATGACTTTCCCTTGCATGGCCATGACTATCCTCACATGTGCCACGTCTTCTTAGTGCTTGATCTGTGAAAAATCAATTACCCAATGCCTACTCCAGCAACTGATGTTAATTCTTCTAATTGTTAATTCGATTAACCAATTTACTTGTGTGCTACGGCAAATATCGAATTAAATAATTGCAACCTACACAAATAAAAACTACAGAAACTAAATACAGCATAGGAGAGAAATAAACACCACACACATCTACACAGTTATTTTTTGACAAATATCCCTGGAAAAACCAAATGCGGAAAAACCGGTGCAGCAACTCTGAGAGTTTGTATTATTAAGCAGTAGTAATCCGAGTACAAATCTATGGATGCTTCAGAACTAACAATCCATGCAAAGAAAATAACTAAAAAACGTTTAGTGAAAAAATTCTCACTTCCACCAGTGATCCAACGCTAACCTTAGCTCGAGATGAGCTACCCCTTGCTACCTCTGCATCAGCCTACGCAGTTCTGCGTCAACCTGCTGGGACCAATGTCTCTCTCTCTCCTGCTGTTGATCAGTTGTTGCTCTGGGAAATCGATCTTCTGGCTATCCAGGCTCCCACTACAGCTCCTACCTCTGAAACCCGACTTCTCCTCAACGAATACGGATCTCCCTCTAAAGCTCTGTGCTGCCTCTCTGCATTGCGTCAGCTTCTCTGTGGAGTACGTTGTCTCTCTGTCATGCACTCCCCGGATCAAGAAAACTTCCTTCAGTCTACTATCCCTGCCCCTCTCTCACTACAAGAAGTCACTTCGAATCTCTCTCTGGCAACTGTTGCAATGCTCTCTTCAGAAATTTGATCTTTGATCTCTTACTTGATATACTTTCCAAATGCCCATCAAGCCTCCTTTTATAATCTTCTCGTTGAGAACCAACGGCCCAGATTAGATTCTAATCAATGGCTCAGATCATTTTGGCTTGATCCTCGTCTTCTTTTAGAAGTTTCGCCCTCAATTTGATTAATACCCTTTAATTATTTTAATTTCCTAAGTTTAGACTTAATCCTCCATTAAAAATAATTAATTATTTTAATAACACTGATTTTGAGTGGAATTTCCCAAAACGGTTTTTGGGTATTGTGGAATACATGTGTCCAAGCCTCCCTGCAAATTTTGAAACTTAAAGCACATCTGATGCTACCAGAAATCAACATGATCAAGACTTATCTTGCATGGTGCATGATTGTCCTCACATGTACCATGACTTTTCCTTGCGTGATCCATGATTGTCCTTGTAGGTACCATGACTTTTCCTTGCATGATCCATGAATTGTCCTCGCGTGGTCTATGACTTTCCTTGCACCACCATGACTGTCCTTGCATGGGCTGAAAGCTCCACTCTCTTGCTTGAATCTGAAGGTTAGATCCACTAGGCAGATGACTTACCTTCACAATCCCCCTTTGAAGCTAGACTCCCTCTGAGCCTACACAACTTCCCTGCAACAGAGTTTAAGTCCTTTCAAGGTCAGTCCTAAGTTGTCGTTGAGCACTAGGTCTAATCCACTCTAGACCACTGCAATTCAACTCTGCATGTGTCTCATCCTCCTGGGTCAAACACATCATGTGGCTCCACTGTCTGATGTGCAACTCTCCAACCCAATGAAGATACTATCACACACTCAACCTTCCATCCACACGAAACTACATCATCCATGCCAAAGCACTACTTACCAAGGCACCTGAATTGTCCCAACATACTTTGACTAGTCAAAGATGATGAGTTTTCAAGTGCAATAGATACAAACACTAATTTCTGAAATACTGATAATTACTTCAAATCATATAGATCTTCTTTTATTCCAATTTATCATTAAGCATTTACACTTCAGAAATTTGACCATAAAACCATAAAGACAGTAGAGATCACAATGCACAAAGAGAACAAGAGATTTACCCTAGGAAAACCCACTTGGGGGAAAAACCCTACAACATTTTTCTTAGAGAAATTATTCAATTCAACAAGAGATACATCTAATGCAGCTAGTCAACTATGACATCCAACAAGCTATTGTCAAACCTAGCCAAGCAGCGCTCTAGCTATGGTTCACATATTGACAAGATCAAATCAACATAATAAGTCCTCATATGCAATATGAGGTGGTCGATCAAAACGAAGGAATTATGAATGGAAGTTCCTGAGAAGTAATATGTGAAGAAAGTAAAGAGAGATTGTGAAAGATGCAACTACTGTCACATAGAAAAGGAAATCAACATCTGATTTTTAGAAGAATTGACTGTGACATCTCCATGGAAAAGGTATGAAGACTCCGAAGAAATCTAGAAAGGAAGATGACCCTTGACATTTAATATATTTTTGGAGATGTGTCAATATGAATCCAAGATGTTGATACAACATGCAGATGTCATGATGTAAGACCATCACAAAGGTAATTTGATGTTCATTTTTATTTGTGAACAATATATGGATGGGCTAATGCAAGGCTACCAAAGGAAGAGTTGTAGATGTCATCTACCACTGATGCTCATGTGGTGGGATGATAAGATCCTGAAGAAAACATGATGTGAAGAAGATAGTTGCATGAAGGAAAGCTAGATATGGATTAGTGAATCCCTTTCCGATGAAAGAAAGGATGACATGGCTATCATGATTCATGAATGAAAGTGATGGATGGTCGATGCCCTACAAAGAAGTCCCAAAAGATGTAGGCTCCATAACAAAGAAGAAATTCATGACATCGATCAGGGAGTCCTACAAGCCTCTAGTTGGCCCATGATCTCCATGTAAAGAGTTGTTGGAAGCAAGTCCCTGGTTAAGGGGAGGTTTGGTCAAGTCCCTAGTTAAGAGGGAGCTTGGGTACATTCCTTTTATAGGAATGGGTGCATTCCTTCATTGGAATCGATATATCCTCCCTACTAGAGAGGGAGAGATAGACACATCACTCTTGTCTTCGCTTAGAAAGAAGGAATGGAGGATTAGGCAAGCATTTGGCATCCAATACTCTTTGAGGATCTGGTAGGGCATCCAAGATAATAGTCGTAGAGGACTGATATTCTTTGAGGACTGGGAATCTAAGATAAGAATAGTCTTGGTGTAACATACTCTGCGACAACCTGGGTGGGGTATGCTCCGAGAGAGACAATGATGACGATGTCTATAAATCATTAGTCTCGCCAGCATTGTGCTATGATCTTATGGAGAGATAGAGTTGTTAGTCAAGGCCTTGCTATGTGACAATGTTGGACGGTATGATGCTATACAGATGGGTTACCAATCCGATGTGAAAATTCCTAAATCAGAATTCCTATTGCAGCAACTGATGATATTTCTCCTATTTGTTAAATTCTTTCAAACAAATTACTTGCAGTTTCCTACAGCAAATATCGAAATACATATATTGCAGCCTTCACTTAATTAAATATTGTGCGGAAACAAGAGTGTGAGCAAGAAAGAAAATACAACACAATAACATTGTTATTTTTGGACAAATGTCCCCGCAAAAACCCATGTTAAGTTATGGTATGTTCTATGCTTATAACAATTTACTTCTTTTTCTTATTATATTCCACAGATTAGCAATCACATGTACATAAAGTAAAATGCAGATAGAACATTAAACAATCAACAGAAAACAAGTCAAGACAAGAGACACAAGATGTGGCGGCTAGCCAAGGACAAACCGCACAATGTGTGGGGAAACCCTTTGATCAAATCTTCTTTTATCTTCAATAATTCAGAAGAGAGAAATAGCACAATAAATCTGATTTATATCAGCAGTAGCAAACCCTAGATCAGCAGCATTAGCATTAGCGGCTTCATCGTCAAACAAGGGTAGACGATATCTCACAAACCGACCGTCGGATCGGCTTGATTCCACCACCAAAAGTTGCGGCTTCCAGAGGAGGTTCAGATGAACCTATAGCGCAGTTCAAATGAGGAGATCTTCTGGTCCACACAGGTCAAACTTTATTCTACAGTTGCAGCTTCAGTTTCAGCAACTTCCTTCAAACTAGGGCAGTTGATATCTTGCAAACCGTCTATTGGATTGACTTGATTCCACCACCAAAAGTTGTGGCTTTGAGAGGAGGTTAAGATGAACCTACAGCGCAGTTAAAATGAAGAGATCTTTCGGTCCACGCAGGTCAAACTTTACTTCTGCAGTTGCAGCTTCAGTTTCAGCAGCTTCCTTCAAACAAGGGCAGTCGATATCTTGCAAACCCTCTATCGGATTGACTTGATTCCACCACCAAAAGTTGCGGCTTTCAGAGGAGGTTCAGATGAACCTACAACGCAATTCAGATGAGGAGATCTTCTAGTCCACGCAGGTCAAAATTTACTTCTGCAGTTGCAGCGTCAGTTTCAGTAGCTTTCTTCAAACTAGGGCAGTTGATACCTTACAACACAGTTCTAAGGAGGATATCTGATGGTCAATGTTGGTCAAACTTTGGATCTACAGTTGCAGCTTCAGGTTCAACAGCTTCCGGTTTCACATATGTGAGAGAGACCCTTTTCTGTGCAGTAGAGAAGAGACTCTTTTTTGCGCAGTAGAGAGAGAGAGAGAGAGAGAGAGAGAGAGAGAGAGAGAGATGTGATGAGATGAGCGAGACCAAATGAGGAAAATTCCTGTATTTATAAACAACATTGGTGTTTGAAAATATGCGACTGTTGGGCTTCTGAGCCTACATGAGTTGTAGGTCGGCTTGATAATAATTCCATAATCAAAATAAATTCATATCTCCATGAATACTTATCAGAATCAGATGATCTTTATAT
>APFE030304261.1:0-10525 GCA_000404065.3 Pinus taeda
CCCCGTGAAAGTCATTGGAAAGCAACTAAAAGAATACTTCGTTATGTTCAAGGTACAGTACAGTTTGGGATTCATTACAGTGCCAAAGCAGCTCCTCTATTAGTTGGTTTCACTGATTCTGATTTGGGCTGGTGACCCTGATGATCGGAAGTCTACTGCCGGTTATGTCTTCACTCTTGGTTCAGGACCTATTACATGGGCTTGTAAGAAACAGGCTGCCATTTCTCTTTCGTCAGCAGAAGCAGAGTATCGTGGTGCCGTGGAAGCTAGTAAGGAAGCCTTGTGGTTTCGTCAGATCCTATCAGAATTTGGCTTTGAGCAGCAGCATCCGACTACACTTTGGTGTGATAATCAAAGTGCCATTCAGCTTTGCAAAGATCCAGTTCAGCATCAGCGCAGGAAACACATTGAACTACACATGCACTTCATCAGAAAGCTCATTCATGACCATGTTCTTGAAGTGCAATATTGTTCAACGGATGATCAGGTTGCAGACATCTTCACAAAGGCTCTCACAGAGGCGAAGTTCACTAAACTTCGATATATGCTTGGAGTTCAGGAAGTTGTCACTAAGGGGGGATGGGCTCTAGTGCCTCCTTCCTTCTCCTATTGTGTCATATTTGTAAATCCTTCAATCCAATCCCAAGTTGTTCTTAAGGGGGGATGTTAGGATATTCCGACACATAGGAATAGTTAAGTTCAACTTGGTCTAGTATAGAGTTAGGTAAAGTGTGTTTCTTTACCGTTGTACATTTTGTAACTTACAATCCGACGGTCACGATAAGTAGTGATCCGACGGTTCATTCTCTCCTCGGTATTACCGACACTTGATCCGTGGCTTGACACCCGATTGGTCCATGAATTCTATTTAAAGCGCATGGAGGGTCATTTGTAGGTTAACCGGGCATGAGAGAAGCTTATGTAAATTTTCATTCTTTTATTAATAAATTGCCTGTAGTAGCCACGTTGGCGCAGGCCGTGGACTGTTTCCCTCTCTGAGGGTTTTAACCACGTCAAAATACTGGTGTATTGATCTGTGATCTGTTTGTGAGCAGTGTCCTTCTGGTGTTCTGTCTGAGGAACTTACCCTGTAAATTCCTACAAAAATAATGTTAAATCTGTCAAAATTCATAAATCTGAGGTTCAAATATCAGGGATAGAACTCTTTTTAAAGAAAAAAAACCAATAATAAACCTAGACCTCCATTATCCCCTTATTCTTTTAATCTAAATTATAAATTACTATTTAAATGTCCCTCTTGCCTCTTTTTTCAAACCAAAATTAAAACTTGTAACTATCATCCAAAACAACTGGACAATTTTTAGCATTTTCTTTATTTTTTTTAAATATAGAGTAATTGAGCCTTTGCCACTGAAAAATCACACTCAATACGTGAAGCACTTAAAAAGTTCTACAATATCATAAAAAAAATTATAAATATTTTTTTTACTCTGAAATTGATATTTAAAATAATATATATATATATATATATATATATAATAATACAATTAATACTAACTCTAAATATTTTTTCCCTCTACACATTAAATAAATAATGTTCATGTTAACTTTTTATACACATAAACAAAAATAATAAAAAGCGAACAAAATTTGCGCTACACCTTAAATTTTTAACTTGATTCTCCTCTCAAAAGAGGAAAGAAAATAAAAAATCACACTTCCGGAAACTGACTCGCACAGTTTGCTACACATTAATAAATATACTCGTTCTGTAATCGTTTTGTTGTTATTGTAAAAAAAGTTTATAATAATCTATTTTCATATACACAATGCAGGGTTCCATGGATAAAGCGTGCGTACTGCAGCGGTGCTCGGCGTTTGTGCTGTCCCACATATAAATTAATATACATTATTCTCGTTTGGCCATTTACATATATAATAGTACCCTATTTAAATTATAACTAATTAAAAAAACGTGAAGTGAACATCAATCTCAGGTGTAAAGATATTATTATTTTATTTTATAAATATATATTTTTAAATAGTTATTTTTATATTTATATGAAAAATGTTATAATTTGTTATATTATTATAATATTATATTATATTATTTAAATATTTTGATTCGGTTATATTATATAGAAATAATATTATAGATATAACTTTGTCAAATTACAATTTTATATATATGTATAACATTTGAGTAAATTTAGTTTATTTTTTTCAATGCTCAATTTTTTTACGTTAAAAAAGAGGTTGTATTTTGAGAGATTTGATGAGTGCTATATAGATTCGGGGTTAAGGATGGATAACTCTAAGTTAAAATAAAAATAAATTTGAATTAAAAAATAAATAAAAATTCTATGTTATTATTATTATTATTTTCATTGTTTTTTGTTGGGTAGTTAAGTTAAACTTAATTCGGTTAAGTTATCCACTCTTTTTGAGTAGCATGTTCATGAGAACTCCTAATATTGACTTAAGGTATTTATGTAGAATATAACCTATTTAAAGTGTGATAGACTCCATGAAAATGTGCTCTTTGGTAACATTTCGGTGAATAATCAAAATTTGTAATTTTCTTTTTCTATTTTTATGGATAAGGATTTAGAAATTAATATAATAACTTGTCTCATATCATATATTTAGGAAATTAAACTACATCCATCTTAAATCCAGATCTATCAAGCATCAAGAGATCAAATCTTTAAGGCTCATCTTTTTTTTGAGTGCAAAAGAGAATTTATCCCTTCTGAGACTGAAGATGGATTCACGCTACTTGAACGGAGAGGATCATATGAGGAGATGTATTTTACATATATCCCTCTTAAAATAAAAATAAAATATTTTATGAATGGCAATATTAGCTATGATAAAAAGAAAAGATGAATATACTATACTTGTTTAATTAGCTATCCATAGTAAGATGTTTAAACCTTATACATTTCAAAAACATTTCAACACACAATTTAAATAAACTATTTGAATATATATGTTAAATTATGTGAATATCAAATTTATATATATCTATATATATAAAACATTTATTAAAAGAAAAATATGTCAATGTTTGTATATAACAAATATCCAACCTCGGTTATCAATAAAATATTTTAATAAAAATAATATTGACATATATTTAAAAGTACATTATTAACCAAAAAAAAAAAGAAAGTGAGATGTTAAAATGCATCTAAAATATTTCAATTCAAATATATATATATATTATATATTATTTTAAAAAGATAGACATATATGATATAAAAGTTTAAAACTATTGAAAAAAATAAGTTTTATTGTTAAAATGTTTAGACAGTTTGGCTTTTTTAGGGTGCATGTTTCTTTTTCAAGATCCAACAAAGATTTTTTGGACTTACATTTTTTATTTAGGTACTCCATATATCATTCAAAAATATAACTTAAAAATTCAAAAATTACACATTCTATTTTTTGCTATAAGAACAATTTGAATTCAAGAAATTTGATCGCTCTATATTGGTTTTAATGGAATGTTGTTTTTGGATGGAGAGAACTTTGATCCCTCTATATTGGTTCTAATGAAATGTTGTTTTTGGATTGAGAGAATTCCAAAACTTAGTATGGTCGTGATTTTTAAAATGGTAGATGTTATGTAATGTAATATTATTTGAACTTAGCTAAAACTAAAATTTTAAAAAAATTAAAAATAAAAACAATAATAATATTTAATTTTGAGTGACCCCATAGTATCTCATAACCCATGGTATTATTTAAGATGAATCCTATGTAAAACTAGAGAAAATAAATTATCGAATACAAGTGTATCTATTTAGATTCAGCATAATTCTATACTTGATACCTCTAAACCCTTGGTTAATTTGGATTTAAAATGGATCTAATTCTATTAATATATCGGAAGTGTGGTTCATTTCATATTTCATCAAATTGATTTTTAGAATTAAAAAAAATAATTATATTAATTTATTTTTAAATAATAAATTTTTTTTTATATTAGAATAATAAGTTGAAATTAAAAGATTAGGATATATATATATATATATATATATATATATATATATATATATATATATAATATATATAATATATATATATATATATATTTTTGAGTAGACATGCACTCTGTATAACTTTATATGAAAAAGATGTGCATCAAGTATTTTTGTACTTGTGAAGTTGACATATGATATAAAATTTATTCATAACAAAAAAATTGATTGTAAATAAAATATTTCAATATCCGTTTTTAAACAAATTGTTTTGATGTTAATTTTATATATACACAGACACATGTACACATATAACTCTAATATTTAATATAGAATTCATATATATATATATATATATATATATATATATATATATATATATATATATATGCAATTCCTTAAATTTGTTATGGAGTTCATATATAATATGGCGATATAAATTAAATGGTTGGTAAAAAACATTAAAACACTTAATACATGATACATGTCACATTGCTAAATTTAAAGACTCTTTCATACACAATATATAAACAAAAATATTATAAATTTATGTTATATAAACATTTTTACCTTCGATATATATTAAATTAAAACTTATTAACGATTATCACTAGAAATAGGTATTCAACAAATTTGTTTAAGACATTATCATTCGATCTTAAACTTATAATTTTGTCGCAAATGGTCATTTTGCCAAATTTTTAATTAAAAATTGGTGTTTTTTCTCAAATGGTTATTTTGACACATTTTTAATTAAAAATTGGTGGTTGGTTATGTAAGTTGGAGGTGTTTTCCACGGTTTCGTTGTATCAGCCATAACAGGGGTGGTGGTGGTGGTGGCAGCAATGGAGGGGGTGCTAGAAATGACATGGAGAAGAGGTCGTGGGGTCGAGTCTCAGGTACTGCTGCAGGGTGTCTTATGTGCTCCTTGCGGATGGCTTCTTCACTTATGAGTTGAGCACTGTCCATAAAACTGCAATTGGACGAGGTCGAAAGCACTTTTTCGAAATCCTCAGCATGCTCCGTCAATTCAAATACGAGGGCGTGTAGGGAACGGGAGGCGTATTCGAACGAGAATTTCAGAAGTGGAAATTAGGATCTGGAAGGAAAATTCCACGAATTTATTCAATATTTCGCATGCCAGCACCATGGCTTTGCTTGAGTGAAGGTCCAGTTGAGAAGAGGTGAAATAGAAATTGCTTCATCCCACTTACAGGTAGTTCCTCCAGGTCTCGAATACTCGCCCACTGGCGAAGGAGAGACATTATCCAGGACATATTCTCAAGTAATCATTAGAACAGTATATATATATATATATAACCTCAGGTGGTTTTTCGAAATCCTCAGCATCCTCCGTCAATTCAAATATGAACGGGAGGTGTATTCGAACGAGAATTTCAGAAGTGGAAATTAGGATCTGGAAGGAAAATTCCACGAATTTATTCAATATTTCGCATGCCAGCACCATGGCTTTGCTTGAGTGAAGGTCCAGTTGAGAAGAGGTGAAATAGAAATTGCTTCATCCCACTTACAGGTAGTTCCTCCAGGTCTCGAATACTCGCCCACTGGCGAAGGAGAGACATTATCCAGGACATATTCTCAAGTAATCATTAGAACAGTATATATATATATATATAACCTCAGGTGGTTTTTCGAAATCCTCAGCATCCTCCGTCAATTCAAATATGAACGGGAGGTGTATTCGAACGAGAATTTCAGAAGTGGAAATTAGGATCTGGAAGGAAAATTCCACGAATTTATTCAATATTTCTCATGCCAGCACGATGGCTTTGCTTGAGTGAAGGTCCAGTTAAGAAGAGGTGAAATAGAAACCCTAATTGATAATGAAAATTTCTATATTGAAAATGGGAATTCCTCTGCTAGTAGAGTAGGTCAGAGGCATGAAGTGGTTTATTTAGCAGCCTCCAATTGAGATGGGGAATAACATAATTGAATTTGATGTCTTGGTTGCCTTAGAAGATGCTAAAAAGAGAGGGTTGGATAAGGTTTTGAGCCAGAAGGACTATGTTGTAAGTTGTCTTTCCAGTTTTTCAAGGCAGGGGATTTTTTTTGGGGAATGATGCAGTTTTAATAGAATCCGTGCATTAAGTAGAGGTAGAGGTAGCCGGTTTTTGGACAGGGCTTCTGTTGGCTCCATTGATTTTCCCAACCTTGGTGAGTAGGAAACTTATTATCATGTTTTTTATTTAACCCGCTAAATTTTTCTATTTATTATCATATGGGAAGTTTGAAATTTGATCTAAACGTTCCCTTTCAATTTTATGGATGTTGTAAAAGCATTAGGTAGATATTTGCCTTACGGAATTTGAAGGAAGCGACGTCGAAAGTCCTCAATTATTAGGTAAACATTAACCTTAGCGTTTTTTTTTTTAAGGGAATAGTTTTGAAAGCATTCGTGTACCTTAACGGCGAATCCTATTTCCACCTCTATAGCATTATAAATGCTATAGAGGTACAGTTTTGGGACACGAGTTCTGACATCGGGCCTTTATTAGTCTTTAAGGGTACTTTTTTCTCTGCAGTATCTGTGTGAAGTACACCTCTGCATCTGTGGATCATTATGCATGGGGACTCCCGTCTCTTCTGTTTGTCGGCAAGAAAATAACGCGACCAAATTATTTCCGGTGACTGCTCCATGACCATACAAGACCGACGAGAACGCGGCTCATGGCCATAGCATACATGATACTGCGCATAAATACCAGGGTATACAATACAATATACGCATTAATGACAGGCTAATTTGAAATTTGATTTTGAATTTATTTACCCGCTCATTCGATGTTCGAATTTGAATTTGAATTGGAAAGGGTTTCGCGCGGGGAGGAGCTCTGGTTGGTCTCCTTTCCTGACACTGGAACTTTCCAGTCATACCCCCGTTCAGCGTTCCGAATGGCGCGGGAATGGAAGTGGACATTAGTCCCACCAGTTCGTTTTCAAAGCTGCTACTCACAATTTCAACCTTGCAAATCTCATCGATCAGGGGACCTTCGGCATGGTGTATAGGGGAACGCTTCCCTACGGGCAGCCTATTGCAGTAAAGAGAATCATAAACTGCTCAGCCGAAGGGGATGCAGATTTCTTGAATGAAGCCGAGATTATCAACAATATCAGGCGCCAGAATCTGGTCGCTCTGAGACATTGCTGCGTTGCCAGCGATGACAAGGAGGGGCACCAGCGGTTTCTGATTTACGATTACATGTCTAATGGAAATCTGGATAATCATCTCTTTGGAGAAATGTCAAAGTCTCCGTTGAGTTGGCCGCAACGGAAGAAGATCATCCTGGGGACTGCCAAGGGCTTGGCTTACCTTCACGATGGTGTCCGGCCTGGTACTTGTCACAGAGACATCAAACCCGCTAATATTCTGTTGGATGACGAAATGAATGCCCGTGTATCCGACTTCGGCCTGGCCAGGATTATGAATAAAGAATAAGAAGGGAAATCCCATGTTACGACGAAGGTAGCAGGAATGCGCGGCTACTTGGCCCCTGAATACGCTCTTTACGGCCAACTCACAGACAAGAGTGATGTGTACAGTTTTGGCGTTGTGTTGTTGGAGATCATGAGCGGCAGAAGGGTGCTGGATACCTCCCTGGAGTGCTTCCAATTACCTAATAACGGATTGGGCATGGCAGCTTGTGAAAGCAGGCAAAAGTATTGAAGTAATAGATGAAAGGAAACGTCACTGTGGGTCTTTGAACATCATGGCGAAGTTCGTTTCAGTGGGTATTCTGTGTGCCCACGTTATGGTGGCTTACAGACCCACGATTGCTGAAGCTCTGCAGATGTTGCAAGGTGACGCTGAGATTCCCGAAATTCCCGACAGGCCTTTGACTATTATTTATCGATCCCTCAGCTATGGAAGTTGCAGCGTAATTACAAATTAGGAGAGCTCGTCATTCTCTCATCAGGCAATCGACAGTGGCGAGGTAGGCTGAGAAGGCCACAGTTTAAAGGAACGGGGTAATATTGCTAATTTTCCGCAGCTCAAAGTTCCAATCTCGTAGGCGATATATTTTAACACAGCATTTGGATTGTTGCTTTATATGAATAAAACGAATCATATGCAGATAAAAATCTGCAGTGAAAGGAGTAATCAGTGTTGTGTATTTCAGAACTATTATCTCTTGATCTGCTCCGATTTTATTCCCATTATATGAAAGCTAGGTCGATAAATTCGAGCACCCTCGATTTCAAAGTTACAAAATCCTGTCACTACAGTGTGACCCGGATGATGCAGAATGGTGAATGAGAAATTTGGTTAAAAGGATTCAAGGTGAAAGTTTGAAAAGCGCAAAAACCCTCTTGGAAATGAACTGTAAAGATGGTTTCGGCAGCGTTTTCTTAGTCGCTGGACGTATGCCATACCAATGTTTCGATGTTTGTCTGTGAAGCGTTTTTTTTCAGTCGCCGACAAGGTAGGATATACGTTAATATTAAATTATTATTTTACAGTTTCTATTAAAGGACTAAAATTTCCTAGGATGGGGTGGAATTAAAATGCAACGCAAACAATAAGCATAATCACACAGAGCATGCATGATACCTTAATTATCATAGATTAATTAATTATGATAATAGTATTAATTAATTTTGAAATAATGAGAAATTAACTTTTATAACTAAAAGTAAACATAAATTTTTCATATTCATAAACAACAATAATGAAATTATCTATCAGCCCAAGGGAGTCCAAGAAACTCGCTGGTTGGTTGGAATTGGTTTTCCATTTAATTTAGGGATAGAGTGAGTATCACTATGAATTTAGGCTATAAGGCCATTAAGATGGAAGGAAACAAATTATAAGCATCTCTCCCTCCTAGTGCAACCCATATGTCATCGTTTTCAACTAATCTATTTCTCTACAAATCATTACAAAGAACTTTGTTTCACTACCCCAAATAACATAAGGAAGATCTTCCCCTTATATGCCCCACAATCCATCACAAATATTATTACCTTTAGTGCTATTTAGTATGGGTAAAAAGAGACCAACTTGTTGTACGATTGATAAAGATTATCTAAAACATAAATACTTGGCTCTTAACCACTCAAAGAGTAGAAAATGAATTTCTATTGAAAGTTTCCTAAATTTCCCACCCTCTATACTAAATTAGAACCATCATTCTTTATTCAAATATATGTGATTTTCTATTAACAAGGTAATTTTAATCAATTTACATATTTCTTCTAAATAGAAATGAAGAACATAGCACGTGAAGGTGAGAGTGATAGAAAGAATGTTAGAGTCAATAAAAATGAGAGGATTTGTGAAATTACCTTTGACAACATGTTTGTAGGACTATTAAACTCCAAGGATGATTGTACTTAATTTGTGCTTTCATAACTATATGAGAAGATTCCCCCAACCTTGTACATTCATTTAATGATTAGATTTAGTAAGTCAAGAAGGTAGATAGTTTCATTTAAATGATATGGTAAAGAAATATATGAGTTCTAAGGTTGATGCTTTGGAATAGGGAATTTAATTTCCGAAAGGCACCACTTTACTTTACCCATGTAGTAGAATTATAGTTTTTCTCATGTTTTATATAGACATCTTTGATCATTATATTTATACTTCAACATTATTATTTACATACCATGATTTTACCATCCATATCTAACACATGGTCCATGTATGAATATTTACATCATGCATATGCATAATCATTCACTAATTGGTCCTTAGCCTTGAGGTTCATACTAGGATTTCATACTGCCATATTTAGGATATCTACATATTTCAATTTAATACATAGTAAGGGTCAAAACTAAGGTTTTACATTTCTAAAAAAGAGTAGCTCCATGAACAGTGCATTATAGTGGATCATAATGTTGGGTAGAGGAATGATAAAAAGAATAAATGAAGGAAGCATGTGAGAGATTGAATGACGATGGAGGGAAGCATTGAGGGTTCCAAGATCCTAGTTAAAGACGAAAATTTCATTGCTTGCTTTCTAAAGAAAATTCTCTACTAACAAGCATTTATAAAATATGAAGGGAAAATATTTGCTTCAAAACCTACTTAAAATAGAAATAGATTGTTTCAATTTGTGGAAGTCTAAACAACTATATAGCTAAACCCCTGGAGTTATGAATGATTGGTTTTCTTTTGTGAAGAAATTATGTTCAACAAATCCATAAGGAGTGCACTAGCCTTAATATTTGAATTATGCTAATTGGTCTCATTTATAAAAGTTTATTGGCATATAGACGATGGAAAATTATGCCTTAGGCGTATATCAACCACATTCACTAATGTGGTTGTGCTAGTTCCAATTATAATTATAATTCTAACATTAGATTTTCTTAACTATAAAACTCTTACTTTAAAAAGTCCATGATAGTTCCAATTATAATTATAATTCTAGCATTACAATTGCTTAACCATAGAAATTCTTATTTTAAAAACTCCATTAATGAAGAGCTTATGCAATACTATTCTTTCCCCATTTAGATACTAGTGAGATAATAGTTTAGACTATGTAAATCTAAACATTAAGCATTTAACACTTCAACTTTCAAGAGATTTTCTTGGGAGGAAGAGATGC
>APFE030304263.1:0-13114 GCA_000404065.3 Pinus taeda
CCAGAGCCTGCTTTGATGCTTTATCACTTCTGCATATTTCTTGTGTCTACCTGAGGCATCATTGTAGACCTGCGTCTTAGCTCTCTGTCCCACCTGCCTCACTACAAACCTTGTACCTTGTCGAAGTCCTGCCGAAATTTTATACTCCCCCACACACAATGCCAGCTAAGGTGGGCAATCCTCCAGAAGCATTGGATAGTTATACCAGAGGGTAGAGAAATAGAGGATGCTTTCCCCGCTGCTCTCTAAGTTATTAGACAATCTCGCCATGGTCCCGGGCAAGCAATTTCCAGGCCCCCAGCATAAGGCTAGTTCCGAGTAGATGAACATGGTCCTCGGTCGGATCTTCATCGCTGGTGCTGCAAAGCGTCGTTCTAGGCCCAGGCGGAAAGGGCTCTGCGGCCTGCCCTGACCTTGTTCGGGTAAGTATAAGTGATTGATATGGCGTAACTTAACAAAGAGATAAAATTGAATAAGGGAAGTATTTATTTTTCTAGAAATTAAATAATGGATGGAACTACTGTATTAAACCGAGTAAAAGACTACATCGTGGAAGTAATTTGAGCTATTATATATAGCGATACAAACTTATACCTACAAAATTAAATGGAATGGCTATTAGCGATAAATAAACCCATGCAGTAGATCAATTATTGTGTCAATATTTCACCCTATGACAACAATTTGAAAGGAAAGTAATACCTCGGAGTAGCTTACGTATGTATATGCATGAAAATAAGGAGTTAAAAAGTTCCCAACCCTCGCATAATAGATTTCTTGCAAGTAACTGACGTTTGTGTTTTATGCTAGCTTATTTTTCAAAATTTAACTGTGTCTCTGGGCTGAGCAACTGTTTGCACAGCAAGAAGGTGGTAAGTAGGTTGTTTTCTAAGCTAAGGTAACAAATTTAGACCAAGATTCACGACTGACTTCCTCTACAAAAGAAGTAGTAGAATAAGATGGGAGAGAGCCATGCCTTTAGAACAAGAAGGTTTTGATTCTGGGGTCAACTGGGATAAGGATTTTGCACTAAACAAAAGAGAGTGCGAACATTATTAAAGTACCAGCGCAGTAAGTACGGAACCCCAGGGAAAAGGACACCCATTAATGGAGGAAATAGCCCTATATTCTATTCTCTTACGAGATTTGGAGGAGTAACCCTGCGAGTCATATTTACTATTATGTTTCCTGTGTCCTGTTTCTAGTGACATAACTCCCAATTTTTGGAGCAGACAGGCCTACTCGGTTGACTCCGATTAAAATTTTCAGCAGACAAAGATTGCTATACAATCTAAAAGACAGTACCATGTGTTCATAGTACAACTGTGAAGGTCTCACTGTCAGATTTGTAGCGGCATTTGTAGCGTCTTCCTCTTAATCATCATTTGTATCATCATCTGAAGTGGTAGAGGAGGAATCCATAGCAACAGAAGTCAAATCTACAGGATCTGTAGCAACATAATTCAGACTTGTTGGATCCGCAGCACTTTCATTTTCAGCATTGAACGCACTGGCGCATTATCAGAGGCAGACTGCAAGCAGATCAAATCCACCCAACAACAGATAAATTTCTAAGCGTTGAAGAGCAATAGTCCACCTTCCCCGAGAGCATCCTTCTGCGATTTTCATGTTTTCTGACAATAGTGGGAGCTCTGTAACTGTATACAAGCATATCTTGAATCACGCTACATCACCATTTTAACCCTTCTCGGGTTTCAATCTGCCTGCTCACAGATGTTAGCTTTTGCAAACTTAGGTGGCCTGCTTTAGAGCTTGCATCCTATGTTAAGTAGATAGGTGTAAGATTGCATGTTACGCTATGGAGAGAGATGTGTTGCTATGGAGAGAGATGTGTTAGGCACAAGGCCCTCATGTAGGGCCCACAAGGTGGATAAATGTTACGATTTTCATTTTTATTCTTATTGAAATCGATTGATTTCTTATCTTTATTTTAAATTTGAAATTTCAGGGTGCACTGTCGTTTCATATGCCACAGTTTCTTGTCTGGTGTGTCTTGCCGTGAGAATTCTGCGTATAACACCCCGGGTCTTGAACTGAAAGGAAGTAGGGCTTTGGTATCCAAAGTGACGAGGATACGCCTTTTCGATCATTCACCAGTATCCTCTGACGCAGTCCAACCATCTACCTATGAAGGTTAGGGATGAACTGCAACATGCGCTACTTGTCGCTCGAGCAACTCAAATTTTCTTCGTTTGAGGTAAAAGCAAGGTACTCTTTAATATTTTAATTATGTGCATATAGCACCTTGGGTCTTGAACTGAAGGGAAGTAGGGCTCTGGTATCCAAAGTGAAGAGGATATGCCTTTTCGATCATTCACGTGTATCCTCTGACGCAGTCCAACCATCTCCCTATGAAGGTTAGGGATGAACTGCAACATGCGTTACTTGTTGCTGGAGCAACTCAAATTTTCTTCGTTTGAGGTAAAAGCAAGGTACTCTTTAATATTTTAATTATGTGCAGCTTGTGGGATTAGAAACCTTGACGTTTTTTTGCATCTAATCAGGTATTTTTGTGAAACTAATCGATTTGTGTTTGCCCTTTTCAGGTAAAACCAAGGTACTCTTTAATATTTTAATTATGTGCAGCTTGTGGGATTCGAAACCTTGACCTTTTTTTGCATCTAATCAGGTATTTTTATTAAACTAATCGATTTGCGTTTGCTCGTTTCATTGAATTTTAGCCCATTTTCATGAAATTTCATCTCATTTCTCCACTTGTGAGTACTGCTTTCATGTCAATTAAAGCATTCTGTAGTGAATTTGGAAGAACCCAATTCAGAATTTTGAATATAGAGGGCTGAACCTCTGAAGGAATTTGTTGGGTTATGATGCAATTTCAGAAAAATGATTGCTGTGCTGGTTGAGAATTTGTTTAGATTGTTCCATGCAGGATTACTTGTTATGTTTAGTCTTCTTTTATATCAAAATTCTGATTCTTTGTAGTCCATTAGGTGAAGAGAAACCCAATTACAAAGATGGGTGGTGGTCGAGACCACAGGGATTGCATTTCTGATTCATCGGACGAGACAATTTCAAGTAAGTAGTGCTTGCATTCAAAAGTTAATTTCATGTTTAATAATTCTAATTTATCAAAGCTCTTTCTATGAGCGAATTTGATCCTTTGGTTGCCAAGAGGTGGTTTTGGGTTGTTAGTGAAAGCATGGGTGCCTAGTAAGCATGGAGCAATCCTTCATCCCGGAGCTTCACCAGCTCCAAATTTGTATAAATTAGCATAGGCTCATCAAAGCCCGGGTCTGGAATGCATCACACCTTGATCCCCACCCAAGCTATAACATGCTCTTCACTTCTGTTAGTGCATTAATTTTCCTTATTCACTGATCGATACATAGATTGCCTTTGTGTTGTACATAATTTGATGTTCTAATTTATATCTGCATGCCTGAAAAGCACAAAAGGTCATTCTGGCGTTGTAAGTTTTTGAATTCACTTTCACAGTTGTACTATGAACACATGGTATTGTCTTTTAGATTGTATAGCAATATTTGTCTACTGAAAATTTTAATCGGAGTCAACCGAGTAGGCCTGTCTGCTCCAAAAATTGGGAGTTATGTCACTAGAAACAGGACACAAGAAACAGAATATTAAACGTGACTCCTTGCTCATATACTAATCAAGACTCTTTATAAGTCTGTGAGCAATCCTAAATTAATTCTTCTCTCAGAGTTAGCTAGCTGAGTGTCTTTTATGGAAGGCCGCTTGGAGAAGGCAGTGGAAACACAGTTCAGATGTCAGATACAAATCCAATGTAACCCTCACCGAAATGTCATCAACTTCCATTTCAATCTTAGCATTATTGAATTCAATTCTACGTGAGATCAGGCATTTTAGTATGCAACTCCTTTTCAAGTAGAGTTTAAATAATTTTTTACTATATCTTAAGATTCCCTAAATTCAAGTTATGTGTGCAATATATTTTCTCAAACTGTGTTTTTAATTTGACAGACCATGTAATTCATGTAGTATTGAATTTTTCTATTTTTTCATTTTTCTATTCTTTCCAAAGCTACAAGTGTTTGATTTCTTATATGTTTCGTATCATGATGTTTTGTATTTGAAGTTCAAATAAAATAAACTCATGTTTTGGAAACAATTGCAGTCAAGCATAGGGATGGGGAGTCATCAATGCCTTTATATCTTTGTTATGACCTTAAAGTGGTGGCTTCTTGTTGTTGCCTAAGAGGCTTATCTTGAAGTTCAGTTTTGCTCGCTTGGACCAGCTTTACCCTTGTATCAATTCCTCTACTTGCTTACACAAGCCATTCTTTGATAGGCCTACATTGTCTCTTTTCCTCAAATTAAACTTTGGATAAGAGGATAGGTGGGAGTGGCTTGAGGAGAGAGATGGAGGTTGGCAACATAATGGGGATATTGGTGGCATTAACTCGAGGGGAGGCATAAGTGTGGGTTTGAATTCCTCAGTTCTTTTTTTTTCCTTCAAGAACTCACTAGGTGAATTTTGGAGTTCCTCTAGCCCCAACTAACCAGAATCCCATCCAATAAAACTGAAAAATTATAAATCTCCAAGATGACATATAAGAATACTATAAATAGAGCCATTGCAAAACCTATAATAGGAGTAGTTCCCCATCTAGGAGCTACTTTACCATATTATGAATTAAGCTATTTTAAGGACCTTCCTACAAGGGTTTCTTTTGGGTGGTTTGGAAGTATCATCAATTGGTCTGTTAGCCATAGGAAACTATTGTTATTGGTGAGATCTGTAACTTTGTCTATTATATGGTAAAGCATACCATTGAATATTGGATCACCTAGATAATGGAAACTGCCAACCTTAGTCACCATTCTCCATATCTGTTTACTTGTAAGCTTTAGCTGGTTTGCCCAGTATACACGCCTTTGGCAACCCTCTAAACAACTTAGGATCCTTTTGAGATCACCGAGGACTAATAAAGAATTGACCTTCCCTATAGGGAAGTCATTCTTTCTTTGATGGGAGAGAAAAATGACGATTGGAGGAAGCCAAATATTTTACCCCCTGTTAGTCGGAATGGGGTTCTCGAAGGGAAAATTAGCGAAAGATATCCCTTGGGTCGGATACCAAACAGGAATGTATATACAATGCTTCCATGATTATTGATCGTAATTTACATTATGGAGATAGCTTTGTAACTTATATTTATTAGAGAATAGATAGGAGCAATTATCATACAGCGTTGCTTTTGTAGTTGGATCTCCCAGTTTTGGAATGTCCAAATTTCTTTCGAGCATCAATCCGAGTCGATACCAGCAAAAACATCTCTGAATAAGGTCTAGAACCATGCCAAATGTGCCAGAAAAGAAAAGGAGGCAATGTAGCATGTCCAAAAGTAAACCAACCCCTTGGACTACTACAAAAAACACTATCAGATTTTAGAGTAGCACAATCTAATTCAAAAATTTCACCTACGTGAGCATGTCTGGCTTATTTTTTAACTATAGCGGGATCACCAAAACTGACCTTGTCAAGTCCACCACCATAGAAACTCAACAGTTACACCTACTTGGTCAACACTATACTTTGATTCTTCCCTCCTAAAAGGAACATCGGATTTCACAATTCCTTCTTTTTCCACCAGAACTACTAGAAATGTTTCGATAAAGGTAGGCATACGACGCACAAAAAGCTCATTTCCCTCCTTATCTTTGAAGATAGGGTGTCCTAACCAACCAATAGTTATTCCATTTCCATTTCCTATTAAACCGACTATGAATAACCCCCCCTAGCTAGATTGTTACCAATGTAATCATAAAAAGTGAGTTTCTTGGGAATTTTGGACCAAGTTTTTGATAGGCTTAAGTTTTTGGCAAGACCGACACGAACCCGTCGATCTATTTCTTGTTCAAAGTATCCATGATCCCACTGGTAATGAGTGGGACCAAATAATTCGACCGGAGTAGTTTTAGAGCCATACCACATGGTCCCAAAAATAATGAAAGTTGCAAAAAAACAACAACAATACTACTAGATAAGATCGTTTCAATATTCCCCAAGCATAATCCTACGTATAAATGTTGGGGAGGATGAACATTGAGATGGAATAGACCTATTAATATACTGAAAATACCCATTGTTATATGATGAGAAGTTATTCCTCTTGGAAAAAAAAGATCAAAACCTTCAGCTCCCCATGCTGGATCCACTGGTTGTATTATTTCCAGTTTAGTCCATAAGGATCAGACAACCATATCCCCAGGACCATACAAACCCGTTACTATGAAATGCTCCAAATCCGAAACAAGATACTTCTGAGAGGAATAAATGAATCCCAAATACTTTTGGAAAATTTAAACAACGTTTTCTCGTACTTTCATCATAGAATATTTCCAGATTCCAATATACCCAATGGTAGATAGATGCCAAAAAGCACAGGCCAGAGAACATGATATGGACCCTGACCACACCTTCATAAACTCCAAATACCGGGATTTAATTCAGTTTCTCGGTGATGTTCCACTCCACTCCATGAATCCTTTATTCCAAACGAGTCTAAAAGGTATAACGAACATAACTTGTCTCCGCATTGGATCAAGAAGAGGATCAGATGGATCAAAAATTGCTAATTCGTATAGAGTCATTGAACCAGCCCAACTAGAAACTAGAGTTGTATGCATTATGTGTACAGAAATTAACCATCCAAGATCATTCAATACGATGGTATGAACTCGATACCAAGGAAAACCTATGCAAACACCTCTTTATCCGAAAAAGTAGACACTTTGTAACTTTCTTACATTGGATTGAAAGAGATCATGTTATCCAGCTAGACCCTGATCATCTAGATCATCTAGAAAGTAAACATCTATTCACTTGGACGTTGCTAATTATGGAACAGGTTTGAAACATTTTGTTTAGAGAAAGGCAAAAATATTTTATAGTTTGTATGTACCGAGTACCCAATAAGATTCCGCATTTGATATGATAGAAAAAAGAAAAAAAAAACGAGATCTTCTAATCCTTCCATTCGTTCATACCGTCGATTATTGCATACGTACGCCTGGGAGTCTACAGTTGGTTGAAAGAGTGGGATTGAAAAAAGCGGCGAATGCTTTATCAAGGAGGGAGTTCACTGTAGTCCTTCGGGCGCGGCTTCCCCACCGTAAGTCCCGGTGCTCAGCTCAATGGACAAATAAAATTTGACGAATCAAAATCTATACTGTTGAACCCTTCACTACCTTTCAGTTTATATAGAGGTTTTACGCCCACTGAGGATACTCAATTTTTGTTGGTTTCTCCAACATGTTGACTGTGATACCTTTTCTAATCTGCGCACCTAACATCTACCATTATCATTGAATTGTTGAAAAAATTAATCCTCATTATCATTGAATTGTTGAAAAAATTAATGGCCAATTCCCCTTTCAAACATGCACCAGGTGAAACATGCCCTTTCTCGACAAATATTTTACTAATTTTGCTCGGATTTGAATATTATTATTTTTGTCTAGATATGATGTAGTAGTACCCACACTTCGGTGAGTGTGAGTTTTATTCCTACATGAGTGTGGGGTTTTTTATTTTTTATATTTTTTCTAAGAATTAGTATAGGTTTATTTTAATTTTAAATTTATAAAGTGTTTAAAAGATTAAATTTTTTGAAATTGCAATATAAAATTTGAAGAAATATTTACATTTCAAAAAATTTGATTCTCCAAATTTTTAAGTAATAATGGATTTTATATATATTATGTATTATATATATAGAGAGAGTATAAAAGAATTATTTATCTTCTTTATTTTAAGCAACACAATAACAAAATATTCAAACTACATAATGGAGAAATTACAATTTTTCATTTATAATTTATATTTTTTAATCCACAAATGGAATCCACTTTTAAAACTCTGATTGTATAAACATCAAAACTTAAATTTATATTTCTAACAAAATTTTGTTGTTGTTGTTGGATTTTGAATAAAATTATCCAAAATATATAGCTAAAAAAAGAGACCAAAACTTAAAATAATTATTCTAAGTGAAAGATAAGTTTCTAATCATAAGTATTTTTCTTTCTTCAATCACTACATAGTTGACATTGAAATATTTTAAATCACTTTTTTCTTTGCACATTGAAATATTTTGTTATGTATTAATTAGCATGAATATCAAATAATTTTATATATATATATTATTTATTATTATATTATATATATATATTTATTATATATATTTATATATATATGCTATGTGGTTCATCTGTGATTTGTACTAGGCAGTGGACTTAACGATAGAGCCTGACCCCAAGAATGTTGAGAGAAATGAACTCTTGACCCCTCAGCAACAAAGGTGCTTTAACTATATTGACTCAGCCAATTAAGCTAACCCTCAAGGTGATGTATATATTTTTTTATTATATTTGATATTGCCATAAAAATTAATTTCACACTGTAAGCTATTGTTTTCACTCATTCGATTACAAGTATGATACATATATATACTTGGAACTAGATCCAACTAATTATAAACTAAGAGATTATGGTTGAGAGAATGTCTCAACAATCTCTAACAACCCAATCCAAACCAACAAACCATTTCTAATCATGTAAACATTAATCCTAACACCCTACCTTAATGCTTACATTACAAAGAACAATATTGAAGTCAAAATAACATATTTCACATTGATATTTTTGTCTGGATTTGTCTTCATTAGCACTTCCATCCATTCACGAATCTCATAGCCTTCGCTCTTTCTTTAACCACCAAATTTGAGCTATCACTTGATTCATTTAAGACACAACTACTTCTAACCATCGTTAATGTATTTGTAAGACCGATGAATCTTAACTAATATAAGAAATAGTCTCGATACTAAATCACTCTATGGACATACTTACATCCTAGCAGTATGCATCGAAATACATAAGTTTAATTATATAGGTAAGCAATCTAGGTCCTAAGTGTATTCAGAATCCAGTCATACAATTTGACCCTTTTTGACATACACAAACTTACATACACACAAAGGTAACCTATAATTATTGATCTTGAAGCACCAAAGAACAACAAGGCCCATCAACATATAATGGACTGTAGACATAATCAAATTAGTGATACGTTCTCTTGACACCAAAGGACGTTGAGAACAACTAATTCAAATTATGTTTCTCTCTTCTATATGATTGGTTCTTCATATTTCACAAAAAACCTTAACTAAAAAGTGATAAAAAAAACTTCTTAACAAAGAAGGAAACAAATCCAAAGACAATAAAACCAATCAACTTCTCTCCTCCAAATAGAAGCTCTTTCCGTTGGCTCAAGTTTCATTCCCTGTGCATTCTACTTGAGAATCTCCAATTTTTCTCCGGCTAAATTTGACCACATGGGTGAGAAATCAAGCCTCAAGGGATTTTTGGTACCATGGAGGATGGCTCCTCAAATATCTGTAAAGGTCTCAACAAGTATTTAATGAGAGAAAACATTGCAAAAGCTTCTCTAGATCAATGGGCTAGAAAATTTGCTTTTCCATAATTTGATTGAGAGCCCACACTTTGGGACACATGCTATATGTTGAATCCACTAGACTTTACACCGTCAATATCCCCACACGATTATGAACAACCTGTGATTGGACATAGAAATGAACTAAACCACATCAAGATTATATACAAAGCAAGGACGCATATGAACACTTTTTTGTTAACGCTTCTATTGATCACTCACCACAAATATTTGAGAGAGGTGACGAATTGGTGCTTGTCGAATGAGAGAAACAAAAAAAAATCCACTTTTTCATTCCCATCGTTGAGAACAAACACATCCTGTTAGATGTTGGAGAGCACGAAGAGCTTCTCCTTCCACATGAAAAAGATCTTGAAATGGGAGATGGTAGTGTTCATTCCTTCCATGAAAAAGATGTATTGGTTCATTCCTTTAAACAATTGACCACACCTGATTTGATAATCACTCGTGAGTGACCTCAGTTAATTAATTAATAAATGAAGGTATTACAAACTCATGTGCTAGTGTGTGTCTATGCTATTTTAGGCAACGGATCGATCAAATTGCAAAATACACATACACTGGAAGAATGGAAAACTGCAAAAGAAACACAGTAAGAAAATGCAAGAACACAACAGATTTAATAAGGAGTTCACCCTATCCTCTAGGGCTATGACTCCGGTCTAGATTTCAGTGGTGGCCTTCTTTTATTGTGTCTTTAAAGCAGAGATTTACAATGAGGAGCTCAATTTGAGTCTCCTGAAACAGATAATGTTTGGTAGGGTGGTTCTTGGATCCCCCAAACTACTAGAGTACACAGACTCTTTTCCTTACCAGAACTTGACCTCTCTGGTCTTTAATGGGAGAAGCCCAATGTGGTGCTCAATTCCCGTCACATCCTCTCAGGGATTGCTTGAACCTCTCAAGCTTTCTGTTTGCTCAATGCTACCTTGGGTCAGCTCGGCTCTTTGTTTTCTGCTTTTTGCTTCACTGTCTCTTCTTTGCTCTCGCTCTCTCTATCTTTGTTCTCTTCTTCTCTCTTCTTCGTACTGTTTTGTTCCCTTTCTATTCATGGCTTAAACCCGATCTATCTCATGACTATTTGATTCCTCTTCTGCCCCTTCGGTTCGCTTGCTACCGTTCGTTTGGAGTTCCCTACCTCTGCATCATCGTCAATGGATTACAAGGAAGTGGCCACTTGTCCTCTTATGAACTGCGCCAGCTCTTCCTCGATGGTTCGATAATTCAGTTACATTGTGGAATGACTCATCCACCAACTCAGTGGTCAAATTAGACTTCAAACTTCTTTATGTCATGGCTTAATTCCCCTATCAAATCCGGTTCCTCCATCGGGCGCAATCTCCACCGTCAGATCTGGAGCCCCCAAATCCTACGTTATTCGCTCATTTCACGCGGTTGACTTGCTCGATCATTAGAGTGCGATGAGAAGCGGTTTTCTCTCTCATCCACCAGACACGCGTTGTGCGATGAATGGAATCGCTCGGTTTCAGCCAAATCCGCTTACCGCCCAAGGGTGCCCCTAATACCACTGGTTTTGGAGCGCGGGTCCCACCTTTCAACTTAGCGCTTTCCCCATGATTTCTTGGCTTTCCATGCGACCGAGCGTTTGGGGTCTTTCCTTCTCGAGGGGTTTTGCCCAACAATGTAGAAATGGCCTTCATTTCCTGATCCGAGCTTCCCAAGTGCCAATTTTGCCTCTTGCGCAGACTCCATGGGCCTCGGTCAACGCGCTTTGACTGAGGTCCTCGTTGTTCCTTGCTAGCTGCAATCTGTCATTGTCCAGAGGTCTTCCTGATCGCTCTGTGTTCATAAATTCGAAGTCTATCCTGTCTTAATACAGTCATGGCACTTTGATAATCTTCATGGATCCAATTCGAATCACGACCTTCCCATTGAAAAAGCTTTTAGACCACCAAAAGTTGGTTTTCAAGCATTGATTATGTGAGGGTACAATTGTCTCACTTGTCTAATCTCTATCCAGTTTGCATTGCTTGGCTTTGAACCCTTGAGCCCTACTTTGAGGTACTCAACATCTCCTCGGCGTGTCATCCTCACCTTCTTATCCAGAAATTTGTCTTCCTGCAATTCATTAAGATATTCGGGTAGCAGGTCATCAATAGAAGGAAATTGACTCTACTCTTCGAGATCCTCAATTAGAGAGGGTTCAAACAATTTCAAGCAATCTGCATTTATGACTGAGTAGATGTGCATGTAAGCTGGTAGATCAAGGTGGAAAGAATTCTCACCAATCTTCTCAAGTATCTTGAAGGGTCCATACCTGATAGGCTTTAGCTTTTTACCTTCACCTTGGATCATGTCCTTGCTGATATATAGCCAGACTTGGTCACCAACATGGAAACTATGCTCCATCCGATGCTTGTCATGCACTGCCTTGTATTTGTCTTAGCTCTTTTCTAGTTGTTCCTGTACTGCCTAGTGGATCTCTTGGATCTATTCAATGAACCTAGTCGCCCTGTCCACATCATTGTGTCCATCAACTATGGTATCTTTACCAAAGACAAAATCCAAAGGAGACCTTGGTGTGAAACCAAAACATGTCTCAAAAGGAGATCTCTGTGTAGAAGAATGTTTTGCTCTGTTGTAAGCATGCTGCACATAACACAAATGTTCACCCCAAAGCTTAGGATGTTTGCTGCAATATCCTCTGAGTAACTGGATCACTGTCCTGTTAACTACTTCTGCCTGGCCATTAGTTTGTGGATGAAAAGTTGTGCTTTTCTTCAGTTTGGTGTCCATCGGTTCCCATAGACTTGACCAAAAATTCCCCACAAATCGGGTGTCTCGATCAGATACAATGGAAGTGGGTAATCCAAAATGAACCCATACATGTTCAAAAAATAGTTTTGCAGTTTGTTCAGTTGTAAGTTGTATTACAAGTATCAAAATACACATTTTGCTGAACGCTATCCCACAACAACATATAAATAATCATGACCTTTCCTAGGATTTAATTGCAGTCTCAACAAAATTTCCACTGGAAACACTTCCTAAGGGTGAGACAGAATGGCTAATGGAGTGTTACAAGCTAGTTTTTCTATTGCTGGGCTTGCTTTTTAGCACACATAGTACACCCTCTTACATATCTAGAAACTGTCTCATTCATTTTTGGCCAATAACAAAATCTTTGCAGCTTTGCAACTGTTTTACTTACCCCAAAGTGACGTGATATCAAAGAAGTGTGTGCTTCTCTAATTATCTTTACTCTCTCAGTTTGTGGAATTCATAACTTCCCACAATGGTATAAGAGTCAGTCCTTTATATGATAATCCAATTTTTCTACTTGTTTGCCTTGACTTAAAATTGCATATACATCCTTAAAGTCTATATCTTGAGCATATTGTTCAATGTAGCTTTCATGTAGCACAAAATTATGCTTAAGTACAGTAGATGCATTTATAATGGGTCTAGATAACATGTCTGCAACTTTATTGTGTATGCCCTTTTTATTCTAATGACTAAATGAAATTGTTGTAGAAAACCCATCCATCTATAGTGTCTTGATTGCTGTAACTTAGTTTGCAAGTGTAGATATTGGAGTGGTTGATGATCAGTATGTATTACTGTCTCTTTGCCCATTAAGTAATGTTTCC
>APFE030304264.1:0-14080 GCA_000404065.3 Pinus taeda
ACCCTTCACATTCCAAAACCTAACCCTAGAAGATGAAACGCCAAATTGTGGGCCCCGTTTTGGGTAAATTGGTACATCAATTCCCGGGGTCGTAACTTTGGCATACGATCTCCGTTTGACGCGTATGATAGCTCGTTAGAAAGATCTATCCGAGAACTACCACTTTGGGAAGGGCAACATCGGTCCATGGACCCATGTTGCCCCCAGATTCCCAAAAAAACGTCGTTTAGGGCCTCAAAACGGCTCCGGAAGTTCAGGACCCGAAAAACTGCTAAAAATAGTAAGTTGTGCTATAATTAAAGAAACTGAAAATGCTGAGAGAAACAATGATGGGGGTCCAGATGGACTTGGCAGGTGGCCACCAATATCCACCTGGATCATAATTGCAAGCAAAGCATCTGCAAATGACAACATTCCGCCCCCCAAATTGGATATTTTGACACTAGTTCAAAAGTTTAAGGATTTAGGCCTCACAATAAAAGATTTGGTCACGCTCTTAGGTAGATCCATATATCTATATAAGATTCATCGGGGCACTGTATCTATAAATGACAGAGACAAATAAAATAACCCTAACCAATCCTGCAATTTTTTTCTTCATGGTAATGGGTGAATATGAGATGTTTAGGGTAACAATCATAATGGAATCACTATTCATATTACTATCAATATTTAGATTTTCAACATGTTCAAATTTTTTGCACAGTGCTAACATCTCTCAATTTGTTCAATTTTTTGTTACACCACTAGAATAGAATCTTGGTGGAAGGAGAATTAAGCTAGCTAACTATCACTCTACTTAGTCAAACTAATAGGCATGTTGTTGCACAAAGTGTCTAGCTACCGCGACAACGCTGAGAGTAAGGGTTGTCACTCTAATCCTTGCTCACTCCGTTTAGACTCTCTCCTAGACAAGTCAAGGGGGGTAGTCCCTGAGGTGCGTGAATGAGAATAGTCTGTGAAACATGGGCTCTAAGAGACTTAAAGATAGACAACTTGATGAATTTAAAACAAATAATGGTGAACTCAGATGGATAGATTTAAACAATTAATACAAGTAAAACATAATCAAAAGAAAGAAATGATTATAGACCAATGCCTTTGTATTCTATTAACCATAGACTAAACATAAACAAGTTATCCTGAGCACTTTATAAACGTGGCAAAGCGACGTTCATGAATAATTAAATGTCAATGCCTAAGACTTTATCATGCAAGAGTTTCTAGCAATTAAATCCCGTGAAGAATTATGAAATATAAATGCTAAACAATAATTCCATATTGAAAATGATCTTCATTAATAACCCCGATCTAGAATAATTTAGCATTCTTCGATAGTCAATGATTTTAAAACATTAATCACACCTCACAATAGAAAAACCACTACCACAAAAGGACACCAATGAACTTTAGATTAACAATTTAATTATTCCTTAGACAATTAATTTAATGTGGTAAATGAAAAAATCAAATTTTTAAATGTGACAAAAGTAAAACAAATTTTTAAATATTTAATTGGCCATAGGCCACATTAAAATTTAATGTAAAAGAACAAATATTCTTTTGATTTAATTCTTTTAGGAATTTTAAAGTTACATAATTTTTTTTTTTTTTTTTTTTTTTTTTTTTTAGGTTTTTTAAATGTTTTTAATTTTTTTTTTAATTAATTTAAACAAAAATAAATAAAAAAGAAAAGAAATTTAAAAAAATGAAACCTTAACCAAAAAGTAAATTTTTTTATTCTTTTATTTTTATAAAACAATGAACATTCAACCAAAGTTAAAAATAAAATAAAATAAAAATCGAAATCAAAAGGAAACTAACTAAACTAAAAAAATATAAAATTAGAGCCTAAACCTAACCTAACACATACGCAAGATAGATGAAATAAAAAAGAAAAAGTTGAATGTTTGGTGTTGTGTGTGCTAGTGTAAGCTTGGATGGTGGCGGGAGCTAAGGGATGTGTTGAAGAGGAAAGGAGAGGAGTCGACAAGGGGTTTGGGAAGCGAGGGATTGCAGGGAAGACACAACAAAGAGAGGAGGGCAGCATGCAGAGATGGACGCAAGTGTATAATGAGTTGCGGATGGCAGGAGCTGGGATCGACAGTGGTAGGAGAGGAATATGACAGCGGGATGAAGAGCTACGAGGGAGAATCTGTGGGCAGGAGTAGAGATGGGTTAGCAAGGAAACGATGGACGCAGATAGCAGCATAGAGGGTCGGCGTTTAGCAAGGGCCGAGCAGGGATTAGGAAGGAAGAAATCATGGGAGGTTTCATGTAGGTTCGAGATGCAAGAAAGAAAACAAATGCAACAAAAAGAGAGAGTAGCCTATGGAGGAGAAGTTGTGGCTCAATGAGATGAGGGTTTTTTGCAGGTTTAATGGAGAATGCAGTCAACATCAAAGGATTGTGGGATTTTCTTAAAAAAATATTGAAATTTTATGTACTAAGAAGAATAAAAAGAAAGACCCAAGCAACTTTTTGAGGTAGCCAATGATAGCCTCAAGAAACCCAAAATAAACCCAGAAAAATCAAATTCCACATCAATATATTTTTTATGCTTGAGATTTATCCCTGAAACCCTCATGAAAATTTCCAGATCTAAGAATTTTATAATCCTTGAACTACAAAAATTTAAATAATGTCCCTGCAAAATTGTGTTGATAAATCCCCAGAGATCTAGATCTTACCCTCGAAGGCTTAGATATGGATTCTACAAAAATTTATTTCTTAGATTTGTAGCTGCACGACAACAAGAAAACACCCAAACGATATGTACAATGATAAAAAATAAAACCCAGAATAACCCACGTTATAAAAAATAATTACGAAATTTACAGACTGCAGGCTCTAATCAGCGAGATCTATCATTATGCTGCACAAAAAATTAATTTTTAAAATTTTAAAGGAGATGTTAATTTAAAACCCTTTGTGCATCATCGGCAAAAAATCTTATGAGAAGCCCAGAGCTAATTTAGCTAGGCTCTTCTCAGAACATAGATTGGGAGTTGGCTGATCCAACCGAAAACTTCCCCTAATGCCTAAGGATCTAAAATCAAGATTTCCTTGCAAAACTCAATCCATCCATTAAAAATAAAGAGATAAAATAATGAAACTCAAACAAATAGAGATATGTACTATTACATTCAAAATTTAGATTATTATTCAAACCCCAACGATTGAGAAATATACCTGTACTCAAATCACTCTTTAGAAGCTATCATCAATGGCTTTAGAAAAAATTATGCATGAAAAAAACACATATTATAGTATTCCCATGAAGAGCAATACCAGTAGAACTTAACCCCAAAGTATTTCTTTATTATCCATAAAAATATTACATAAGAGCTTCTTGCTAAGCGTACGACTCAAAGGTCAAATAAATTGACTAACAAATGACCTCCTATTTAAAGATAAACCCTCCAACAACTAGTTCGAGTGATCATTGTCAAAGCAGTCTCGACCGTTGATGAAGATTACAATTTCTTTTAATTTCATTCATCTAAATATTTAAATATTTGGGGAAATTTGAAAGTTTTCATTAAACACATTTGACTTAATTTCCTTATAAATTTGACTTTGACTTAACCCCCGAGGATCAAAGGTTTAAAATTTAGCAAAATAATTAATTTACCTCAGTTTGAGGACCTTTTAGAATTTAATTTTGAAGGACCGACAAATTTTTTCGTTGTTGAATTTAAATTTACCGAGGAACTATAATTAATTAAATTTCTAGCTTAGGATTTAAATTAATTTTTTATCAGAAAATTTAATTAATTAACCTATGAGGGGATAAATTATTTTTCCAACCCTCAAGACATTTTACATCATGATTTTCATATCTTTTAAATCATAAGGGGGAAAACCCATTTGTAATAAACCCTCACAGACTACCCATTTCCGCTACACAAATATAATCCAGCACGCCAAGAAATTTGTAATAAAATAACCTAACCAAATAGTTAGGATTATTCCCAAATTACTTTTACATAGACTCGATCTAAAAAACTAGGACTCGCCTAAGATCGTAGCGACAAAATCCATTCCAGCTTTGGGGTAAGACTGGAGGAAAACTCTACCGACCATCCGAGAATGGATCGGTGAGACAAAAAACCTATGAGAATGAACATCGTCACTAGAAAAGTAGGTTTACCTAGGTCGTTACATACATGACACAGATTTGCTGAGAATATTTACATTATACACATGCAGAAAGGGTTTACATAACATCTTGGAAGTCAAGCTGATGATGACATCTGGACGGCATGGACACATCAATCAAGTGCTATCCCTTTTGCAAAAAAAGAGGGTGTACTGCTATGGGTCGTTGACATGTAGTTTTCAACATCTGGCTCTACTTGGGGATACGTTGTTGGATCAAAGGAATATGAGAATCCAGAATCTGCATCAATGCAACACACAATATAACATAAGTAGCGTCCATCCAAAAATCATCATATAACATTATGCACAGGAAAGATATAAGCTCTTCATTTATTAACTATCCTAATAACATGAAAAACAAAAATCTAACTATAAAATGAAAAATTGAAATAACAGGGTATAAGGTTAGAAATACAATACAAATATGCCCCATGGCATCAGATGCGTCCAATATAGTGCATACTGAGCATTTTACTTCTTTCGGGAAAATTTGTTCATTGTTTCTTGGATGTGCCATGTCCAATCCTACACACGGTAGGACTTTTTCCTATCTGAAAATCAAGCTGATTGCGACCATCAGATGGATCAAACCACTTTCTCATTCTCTTTCTCTTTCGCTTTTTATTTGTGGCAGGTTGTGATGTTAATGATGATGTGGTCGGTGCACAACTTCCTTCTTAATTCGAAAAACGCACATATGGAAAATTTGGAATGTTCAAGACTTTTATGACTTGCGCTTCTTTATGAACCTGATCTATTATTACTGGTGGATCAACCATGTAAGCATTACCCTTATTCTTATTAATTTCGATTTTATCCGAGTCATCTTCAAATAGCCACTTTTTAATTGAACAAATGACCTCCTCGTAATAAGATGGAGCTTGCTGCAACAAACAGGGAGGCTTATGATTTGTTGACATTTCCTTGTTTCTTTCATCCTTTAACCGATGGTGAAATTTCTGTACCTGTATCTTTTCCATTTTTATGGCATCCATCTGGCTATATTTTTGAACCTTCATAGCACTAACTTCCTTGGTGTGGTTTTCCTCCATGGTCAATAACCTATTTTGAAGACATATCTAACCAACTTCCATGTCCTTTATAATTTTATCGTTCTTTTCTTTCATGCCCATGAAGTATTTTTGCATATAGTTTATATCTTTATTATGATTTTCTTGCATGGTAACTAACTGATTATTATAATCGAATCTCATGATGGTCATTTGTTCATCCATATTTGACAATATGTTTTGAACCGAACTTATTTCTTCTTGAAAACTTGCTTTCATGGTTGTCACTTGATTTGAATGATTGAATTCCATTATCATTATCTTTTCCTCTAGCACTGATAACTTGCTTTGCATAAAATTAATTACCCTGGCATGATTAGCTGTTAATCTTTCTTGCTTAAGTTCCATATCTTTAATAAATTGAGCTTGATTAACTTCTGCATTCTTTCTTACTTGAGTTGGATTTAACTGTATGTCTTTAACCATTTGAATTAACTCCTTGAAATCATTTTCAACTTCTATAGTTTCCTTTACTTCAACTTTCTCTTTTACCTATTCTTTATCTCCATATCTACCTTCAAAGGCATCAATGATTGATTGTAGAGAATCAAAAGTGTTATTAGGGAAATTAACAAACCAATCTAAAGCATCTCTAGATAAGGTGAGAACTAAAATCTTCATTTTCACATCTTCATATTTAGAATATGGATGACACTTGCTCTTATAGAGCCTGACATTCTGAAGGTGAGTTCGACAGTAAAAGCATTGTAACCCTGAAAAGGAGGAAATTCATCGATGGCTTCACCTAAAAGATAAGAATAATTATGCGGGGTTCCTTGAATATTAGTAAAATCACAAGGAGAAAACAAGTCAAAATCCATGATGACTTGTTTAATGGGAAAAATATGGGCCAAATGGATATCAGAGAGAGAGAGAGAGATCCTTGCACAAGAAAACCGAAACATCTACAAGAAGCGAGATTTTAGTAGAAATTCTTGTAATAAATGGAAGAAGTGGAGTCACCACTTAAGCATGAATGTCTCACAAAGTTTCCAAAGGTGAAACCAAAAGGTTAGTGGATCGAAGCAAATGGATATTCAGAGAGGGCTCATCATCTGGGATTAAATGAATAAATAAGTGGAGTCGCCACCCAAACAGGAAACCAACTAGAATGTCTAGGTGAAGAAAGTGAAGATGAAAGGATTAGATGGGAGAGATGATGAGAGTTAGGATGGTTAGAAATGAAGAGATGAAATGATGCCAAGAAAATGAGATGAAATGTCATAAAGCCAAATTCCAATAAATTTTTCCTTGGTGGCAATGCCAAGAAGTGTTGGCTTTGCCGGCTTGAATGAGAGATGAGAACTGAGAAGAATGAGGAGGAAATGTCGTTGAAATGCCGAGAATAAAATATATCCAGTAATGACGCCAAAAAATGTTATGTCCCTTAACGGGGTAATGAATAAAGATGAGGTGATTAAAATGATGTCGAGGAAACCAAGGAAATAAAATACTCTATCCCTAGCAATGATGCCAAAAAATGTTGTGCCACTTGATGGACTAATGAATAAAGATGAGGTGATTAAAATGATGTCGAGGAAACCAAGGACATAAAAAACTCTATCGCATGCAATGACGCGAGGACAAATTTGTTCGAATTTTTGTTACACCACTAGAATAGAATCTTGGTGGAAGGAGAATCAATTTGGCTACCTATCACTCTGCTTAGTCAAACTAAAAGGCCAAATGACCTTTTTTGTGAATACTTTTTTTATATCATTTTTGTTCAAAATCTATAGATATTTTTAAACATAATAAATTTTGAGTGGTTTAATCTACAAAAAATGCATTAGTGGTGTTGAATCCATTTATGCGTTCAAAAAAATGCATTTTAAACAATAAAAAAATACAGTCTTACTAGAAATTATATTGTTGGATTCCCAAAATATCATTTGGTCTATTGGTTAGACTACACCCTACCACTCTAACTATTGTACTATCTTGTTTACCTTACCATACTAAATTGTGTTCAATATTTTAATGTGTAACCATTGTTAATATATTTGTATTATTTTTTATATTGACACTGAAGCATAAATTGAAGCTCTATACTTGTGTTATCTATATCAAAAAAATTATTGTTATTCCTATAATTCATATGCCACAACAAAAGGGACTAGAAATTGAGAGCAATGGTAATTTAAAAAAAAAAATGGGTGTTATTGATAAACCCACCGAAGAAATTGTTATGAATAATTTTAAATATTAACAGATTCATATGTTTTCCAAGTTCCCATACAATAGGAAAGGCAAAATGTGCAACATTCATCTCTAGTTTCATCGGTATCGAACCAGAAGGAACTCTTCAAACAAAAGTACCTAACATCTCTCCAATAACTTTTCTCACACGGTTTTGTTGTTAATAACAACACTTTAGCTTCATTAGATTTGGATACCCAGGTAACTTTTGACAACCAATATTATGGCAATCTACATTTTGGTGAAGGTTTACTGTGTTGGAAAGATAGAGAGGAAAAACAAAAAAGTAACCACAAAACACACAAGTTGCTGCTCTTCTATTAATCACACAAAAACTTGATTATTACAATGAATCCAACGAGGGATATTTGATGGTATTGTTGTCATTGATGGAAAAGAAGTAGAAACAAAGAAAAAGGAGTAGCAACAAAGGCAAAGCAACTGCAACAAGGTAAAGAGGCAAATGAGAAACAAAGTAGCAGCAAAAAAATGAGCAACAACCAAAGGAGAAGAAATGAAAGAAGTAGAAATGCAAGGAGCAACAAAAAGGAAAGGAGAAAAAACAATGCAAGGAGCAGCAACAAGGAAAGGAGGAGCAAGAAAGAAAAGAAGGAAAACGTGCATTGAAGAGGCAACAAATATTCAAAAATTTCATGGAAAAGGAGCAACGGAGATGTAGCAAGGCAAGGAGCAGCAAGCAATAAGGGAGAAACAATAGGGCAAGGAGTAGCAGCAAGGAAAGGAGGAGCAACAAAGAAAAGAAAGCAAAAGTGCACTGAAGAGGCAACAAAGATGGAAGATGTGATGGAAAAGGAGCAACAAAGATGTAGCAAGGCAAGGAGAAGCAAGCAGCAAACAAAGGAAAGTTATGCATGAGCAAGGCAAAAGGAGCAACAAACACATTGATGGTTTGATAGAACATTGATGCTCATGTTGATGTAAGTTTGACCGTTTGATGCTTGGATAATGTTGCATACATTTTTTAATGAAGAATTTGTGGTTACACCAATTTGTTGTCAAGGTGAATTGTTGCGATGTAAAGGCAAGACTCCAAGACAAAGGAAAATATGTTGCAAAGATTTTTTATGCATTAATGATAAATATTGGTATTTGATGTTGGCATTAGGTTGATGCATTTAATGATTACATGTGGCTGAAATTAATATTGGATGGATAATTTATTTTTATGTTCTAATATTCAAGATATGAAGATTTTGGAAACAAATGAGTGGAAGGCAAAGGGTCAAGCCTATTCACTTAATATTCCTATGTGGGATACAAACAAACAACCAACAAACTATCTTTATAAAAGATATGATTTTGGAATTCATGAAGAGGTTAGAGTGTTAGAGAATGTGAGAGGTAATTGAGATGTTATGGATTAGTTACCTGGCACATACAAAGCTTATGTGCATCACATTTGAAGGGAAGAAGAGGTAGAAATGATGATGGAGTTATGGAAAATTTATCTAGGTGGCTTCAGAGACACACAGGACAAAGAGGGCTTATGAATGCTCGAAAATCAAAGTGCTGAGAATGACTTTCACTTAGGACCCAAGCATAGATCTTGTCGTCTTGATCACAAATGTGCGAACGGTTCGTTAATCTGAGCCTGTATGAGGGAGAACGAGCTAGTCAAAGTTTTGGTCAAAGTTGGGCTATGGGCCAGGTTTAAGTGTCCTACAATTTGATTGACCCCTAGGCATGAAGACTAGCTCCCGAAATCAGTAAAAATTGTGGCCTTGTTGATTTTCCCTATATCCCTTATTTTTTCAAGGTTGGAAAATATCCTCTATGTTTAATAAAATAAAAAATATATATATTGTGGTGGCGGGCGACCACCCCTGCCACCCTCCAATAACAATTTCATAACAAAAAAAAAAATGTTATCATAAGGCCGATGGGCCATGACCCCCGCCGGCCTAACCGCACCCCAAAACCTTGCATAAAATCAAAATTTCAAGTTTGGCTCGGTGGCCATCACCTCGTCGAACCCTCCACCCACGCCCACTATAATACGTAATATACATTTAAATGGGGTGGGCAGGGGCCACCTTCGGTGGACCCGACCCACACCCCGAAACTCCAATCCAACCAATTAATGTGTTGAGATTAGTTAAGGGTGCCGGTGGGGGTTGAACCCACCCAACCCACGTGGTTGGCCCCCAAGCGGGTGGCCCTATTAATATGGAGTCCGGTACCAAACCACGTACCACCAAAACCTACGACCAACGAAACTTAATGCGTCACGCCAATGGATACGCGTTTATAGGGGCCAACTACCCAATGCTGACCCAACCCACAATTCATAATTCATTTCGGTTAAAAACAAAACCATAATGTGGTAAACTGAGAGGCGCAGGGTTTGACCACCCGACCCCTCCTCAACTATTTACCAAACTTACCAATGCACCACAATTGCCTCATTGTTAAATCTGTCGGAGGTATTTTACATAAACTTGATTTTCACAGTGCAAAGGAGATGGAGGAACCAGGAGTGGGCATGGATTTCGAGATAGAGGAGGCAGAATATTGGCACGCAGTGTGAGGCAGCATTTTGCAGGAGGGGTGAAATTTCACTTTGTCAGATTTTGACAAATTTTATATGGTTTCAACACTTCTCGACGCCAAGAACACAACGACATTGTCCATGTCTCCATCAAAGTTCTGAATTTTTCGGTCATTTTTTAGTATGCAGGTGAAACCATGATTTCTACAGAAACAGGGAGCGGAACCATGATCCTTGCTATTTTTCCAAGGAGGTAATTTTTCTCCATGTCGGAATATAGTCAAGTTTACAATCATTTTTCATGGTTTTCCATAGGCATCATAATGGTGAGGTTAGATTTGCCTTTGAAGTTGCAGATTTCTAGTCCACCCATGGAGCAGAATCTTTGAGGAATCTAAAAGATTCCTTGAGCCCCAGATTCTCAACCTCTTAGAATTCATAAATTGGACAATCAATTTTGCACTATTCGACGCCACAAATCTAATGGTGCGTTCATATTTCGCATTCTATCAATCTATTCTTCAACCACTTTTCTAAGTGGGATGCAGGTGTCAGCATTCATGTGCGAGCAACTATTTCCATGCGATTCGATGCCTTGAGATCAGTGGCACGAATAGCTTCAACATTTTGACATCCACTTCCTCAGATGGCCCTTGGTTGTGAGGTATATTCTGTGTTCATGTACTTCTTCTTTAAGCATTGTGTTGCACAGGTCCTTGCTTGATGTTTGATGTGGGATCTTATTTCTTACTCGTTGCCATGATTCTTGCTTGATGTGATGCGAAATCGTCTATGTGATATACTTGTTGTCATTATTCGACCTGTTATGTTCTAAGATCCCTTTGTTGTATGTTGCTGGGATGCTCATGCTGTCGTCATGCATGTTTGCATTGAAATCACTTTTATGCCATGTTGGAAGGATGCTCATCATGCATGAGTTTGTGTCATACTGATAGGAGTCCTTTTGACTGAGATTTCTTGTAGTGGAACATCTCTTGGAGCCACTCCCGCATGAGGGAATTTTTCCTTGTATGATAATGACATCACCTCTATGTACATTACCGCTATTGACAACACTTAATGCAGTGGCCTACACCATCTTGACACTGGGGCCCAGAGGTGTAGTCCCTCCTGGACGAACTCTGTTATCAACAACTTATGTTTTTATGTTGCTGATGATCGATATGTTCCTCTTCTTACAACATGCACATGTATTCATTTATGTTTCTTTTAAAAAAATGCAATTTAACACATCACGAAAGTAAAAGGTCTTGGAAGGGTCTTTTGTCACGTCCGGATCTGGATCAGTTTCTTGGAATCCCACAGCGAGGCATGCCTCTCAGCCTCGCGGATGTCAGGGTCCATAGTGGGAAACTATGAATCGTCTAGTGTTTGCCAAGTTTTCATTGCTATTAAGAGAAATAACCACGCATAGTGGAACTGATTTCCATCTTCTTGTGCTCCTCAACAATCCTCTAGGAATTCTTGGCATCGATAACTGACCCAATTAAACTGGACACCCTTGCTGCACTATGTAGCCAAGGATATAACCGGTGTGGGTATCTCGTCCACATGACACTTCCCCATTAACTTCTAGACCAAAATGCGTGCAGAAAAGTGCACATCGTGATCATTAATAAATCTAACTAGAAATCCTTGAGAGTTTATGATTAGGCCATATTTTTCCTTCATTGCCTCAACCAACCTTTTCTCTCAAGACTTTCCAACGAATGCATCGGCAAGGTTCGCTCCTTGGTAAGGATGCGCAATTATTCTTTGGATCATCATATCATCAATGGGGATCTTCATCCCCATCCACAAACATCCATCATTAACTAGTGCCAACAATTTTCGCACACAAATGGTGTTTATGCTAATGTTCCCAAAGTGTATAATTAATAGCATGTTCATCAGCCTAACGTGTTGAATTCCTGCGACCCATTACATTGGCTCAACCCTTGTCACTCCGACTTCTTCATAATAAAAAATCTTTAGGTACTTACTGGGCTCAAACTGTGGATACTTGCTTCGATCATTCAGGTCCCAATCCTCCATTCATAATTGTGGCATCTTTTCTATCAACTCTCCCTCTATTAGTACCTCATATGGTAACAGGGGTGTAAAAAACTTGAATTTGATGGAATCTGGGTCCTGGGTGACCTTTGCGGTCGACTTCCTCTGTGGCATATGTGGTGGCAACGTGGAGATTGGTTCCACACCTTCTGTGGTGATATATTCTATCCCATCAGCAACTTCCTCTACAACTGAATCTTGGGGCTCCATCGACTGCTTTTGTTTATCCAACCCCTCCTTAGTTCGTTTCTCCTTAGTCACTTTTAGGGGTGATTGCATAACTACAGGCCCTTGTGGCTTCTTCTACTTCTGCTTATGCATGCTTACGCTAAAGTTTGCTTCCTTGGGGACCTCAACCCAATGGTAGGTGCTGGCGGCATAACAATCATGATGGATCCTAGCCTCCATCTGAGAAAATCTTGTTCAATCTCCTCCCAACTCTTACCAGAAATGCAAAACAATGCTCGATTTATACTTAAGCGCAATATCAACATATTAAATCTCAGCAAGCAAAGTGTTCGAATCTGCAGTGGGTTTCCATAATTATAACCTTTTTGAATTTCAAACCCCATGATCCCCTTTAGATCTACCTCATAAATGCAAATTTGGCGGAAACATTTCCCATATATGCTCATTAAATGTGTTTCCCCCACTCTTTTTAATAGAAATTTCCTTGTCAAATCAACTATAGTAACCCCAACGGTCCCAAGTCTAGATAATCTATGTTAGACCCTTCCTTTTAGTGTGGTTACCCTTTCTTCGTCGCAACTTCCTCCAACTATGCGATCCCTTTGAAGACCACACAACACATTCTCGTTGATGAAGTCCTTCTTTAGCAGAATAGTTTAAAGTCGTGGGCCTCCTTTCAACTAGCTGTAGCATTAAGACTTTTCTCCATTAATATAGTCATTACACAGTCCCAAGGACTAAATCGTCCATGTAAATTTTCAACCTACGACCACTTACGCACCCAATAAAAAGTTCTCCATTCAGCTTGACAAGCTAAGTTGCACTACCATCTGCGATATCCTAGACAATGTATGTTCCTAATGAATGCATTTTAAATTTTACAGGGAACTTTGCGAACTTACTATTGTACAATAGAACCAAGTCTCCATTCTTGAAAATTTTCTACTTAATATGTTGATTGTACTAAGCCTTTCCCTGGATTTTTGCACTTGTTGGTGAAAACCTGCAATAAAGCGATCTTCCTCGAGTGCGTTCAGTTGTTCCAATATTTCCTCCATAATGTCATTGCCCACCATTGTGACTATTGTGATTCTAAGATTCGATACTATGTATTCCATAGGCATTACACCTTCCTGTCCATAAGCCAATCTAAATGGAGTGTGTCCCATCAGCTTCTTGTAGGTAGTCCTGTAGGCCCATAAAACTATTAGTATGCGCACATCCCAATCGTTTCTATTGAAATTGCATACTTTAGTCAAATTGTTCTCCAAAACTTTATTGAAAGCCTCAACCATTCTGTTCACTTGAGGATGATAAGGCATGCTCTTCTTATGATGTACTTGAAATTCATTCGTCAATGCTTCAATTGTGTTGTGTAGGAAGTGCGATCTATGGTCACTCATCAAGATCTTTGGGCACCCAAATAGTGAAAAGATATATTTAGATATGAATTGTGCAATAGTATCCGCACTGCAATCTTTTACTAGTCTCACTTCCGCCCATCTAGTCAGATAATCTGTCACGTATCATGTACTAGTCTTCTTTCCTGGCAGATTGATCAACCCAAAAAAATAAATCTTCCATTTATCAAAATCCTACAAGGTGACTTTTGGATTGAGTGGAAATTTTTCCCTTCTTGGTGGTCATCCAGTCCTTTGGTAGACATCGTAAGCACTACAATAATATTTGGAATCTTTGTGCACCATGGGTCACCATAGCCACGATCTTAAAATCTTCTGCACATTGTCTTTTCCTAAATAATATCCTCCCGTGACACCACCATGTGCTTCTTCCAAAATTATGAGTCTTTCATGCTTAGGGACATATTTGTGTAATATCTCGTGACCATGGTAAATTTTAGGGGCTAATATTCAAA
>APFE030304267.1:0-14763 GCA_000404065.3 Pinus taeda
GAGTATTTTTGTATTGTGTACACAATCGCTCTGCTCTCCTAATTCTTCTCGGAAACATGACATTATTTTTTGTTTTTTGAAACAGTCATTAAAACACTGAACTGGTTAACCTATTTAAGCGTGACATTATTTTGTCAAGAAGTTTATTATTTAAACGTTGCATTATTTTTTTCAAACAGTTATTTAATGAAGTGAATTTAAATTTTTTTTTTTTACCTATCAAATTTTGCGGATAAATAAAACGATGATTGAATGGTAAAGAGTGAAAGTGTGTATGATTAGCTAGCACGAATATGAATTCATGCCAAATTAGTTTAACTGTTTGTGGGAATGGTATCCTGAGACTATATTTATATACCATGGCATCCACCTATTCATCTTCGTATGAATAGCAGGATTACAACGAATATTCAATCATTCACTCGGTTATATAAAATATTCTTGATTCACTATTGTCGCAATGAAGCTTGATGCCTTTTTCAACTATTTGGCTACAAGAAAGTTCCCAGAGCATTCAATGATAAAAAATAGAAGGGAGACTAGAGAGGGATTACGCATACCAAAAATACTCTTCAATATTTTTATTGTTATTGATTGTCACATGTACAAATATATAAGGCATTTGACTTCGATATAACTTGATTACTTTTAAAACTTATACATTGGAGACAACTACTTCTAATCTTACTCTTATTAACTCCTATTGACAACTATACATGACATTGAAGCATTACTTCCAACACTCTCCCTTAATGCTTACAAGGAAAACATATTACAACAACAAATAAATCTTTGTCTATTTGGCCTTCATCAACACCTACATCCACTCTCGAATATTCCAAATTCTGCTCTTTCACCACCACATGTTTGATTTGTTACTTGACATCCATCTAAAACATAACCAGCTCTGACCATCGTTGATGAACTTTGAAGGATCAAAAATACTGACAAATTGGCTCCTCGGGGCTTCTGCGATAAGATCATTCAAGTAAAGAATCATCTTATGGACCAACCACCATCTATCAGATATTTCACTTTCTGCTATCTGTCAGCTGATAGGATGGACATATGGACACTGAATGTGCTCAAGAGTTGATCAAACAACTTGAACATAGACACTAATAATTGATGTTTAAGACACCAGGGCTTCCAGTTTAAGATCCGCCGAACAATTTTTATAACCAAAATTACTAACACACAAGAATTGACATTTCGAACACTAAGACTTCTAGTTTAAAAACCATCTAACCCTTTTTCTAACCAATAAAAATACACACAAACACCATCAAAATCTTTCATAATTTTTTATTTTTTTATGCAACACCCAAACCCAAAAAAAATGAAAAAAATAATCAAATATACCAATTAGACTTCAACAAGCTGACAATATCAGTTCTTTTTAAATTATGATTCATAATTAACATTCTCACTCCTCATGGTTGCGGGTCTCGTTGACGTGGAGGAAGTTGTGTTGGAAGATATTCCTTAGGTGACCGGATCTAGCTATGGAAGTCTAAGGGTTGGCCAAATCAAAAAATAATCAAATATACCAATTAGACTTCAACAAGCTGACAATATCAGTTCTTTTTAAATTATGATTCATAATTAACATTCTCACTCCTCATGGTTGCGGGTCTCGTTGACGTGGAGGAAGTTGTGTTGGAAGATATTCCTTAGGTGACCGGATCTAGCTATGGAAGTCTAAGGGTTGGCCAAATCTGGCTGTGGCGGTGACACTGTAGACTCGTTGTGCGCTAGAGGTCATCATGCTAGAGGATAAGAATCGCCAGAGAATTTAATGCAGGAAGACAACGATGCTTAGAGGGGCTGCTGATCCATATTTCTCTGCTGGCATCGACTTTCTACAATAGCCTGATTTTAGATATCATGCTCCATGCTAACACCTTTACCACCAAATCTGCAGAATAGACTGCAATGAATCTTACATGAAGGCCTTTTTGCTTTTCATTGTCCACCAATATTGCTACAGTGATCCACAGCCTTTGAAACAGCCTTTGAAAATTTTGTTAGTTCACCAATCTAGTAGGGTCTTTAGCCCTAGTCTCAACCCAAATTCAACTTTCAGTTTTTACACCCCATGGACAAAGCTAACGGTGCACTTACTGGTCTCGAACCTCTCGCAGAGCAAGTGCTTGATATTACAGAAGCAAAATATTAACTGGGCGGTAACTGCATGCATTCAATGTATTGGGGTTCCGCTGTGATCCAAGAATTACATGGCTCCAAAAATAATAATGTGCAGAGAATGGGAATCGATACCTGGATCGAACGTGTCATCATATCGTTGAATCAGTTGTATACATCTCCAATTCCATTATTTCTTATCCTCGTCATTCAAAGTCTTTCAAATGACAACAATGGAATGTCGTCTCTCACCCTCACCCTTGGCCAGTGACAATAACCACACGCGGATCTAATTGTAGATCCTGATTAAAGTGATGCTGTTTGTGAGGATTCCAGCGACTATATCATATTGTTTATGACATACCTAGATAATACAATACACAATGACTTAGAAAAAAGAACTCTCACAAAACCAGATTTCAGGGCTTTAAGAATCTAAATTTTGCCTCAGATCTCAGCCTTATGGCTCTAATACCATGATAGAAAAACAGAAGAGAGAGCTGAGAGTGATTACACAAATCACAAATCACAAATCAATCTTAAATACTTTGATTCATTATCACAGGTACAAATATATAAGACAAATTATTTACTTGGACATAACTCTATCACTATTACTACTCACACATTGAAAACAATGACTTCTAGAATGACTCATCGCAACTCCTAATGACAACTACACATCACATGAAAGCATTACTTCCAACATTCAAGAATTGGCTAGGTAGATAATCATATTTATTACAATGATTTCTTCCCATCGAATCTAAAAATTGAAGCCCCATCTTTCTCCGATTATATTTCAGGCGTTATTTGCAGGCATGTATATCCTCACCAAAATTATCAAATCACTTTATTTTTGTGACATACAGACAATTTGTCGCAACATTAGCTCCCGCTTCGTTTTCTTACCTTGTAGAAAGGTGTGCATTATTTCTTATCGTTATGTGTTGATCTAAAAATAAGTTTTTTCCTGTGAGATCAAGTATTTGCATACAAAATAAATAGGTTGAATTGAAGGGCAAGAGAACAGATACAAATAGAGATCATTAGCTATAGTTCTTATTTAACTAATCTATCATCTTTGTTGTAGAAAAAATCTCCACCTTGAACGTGGTCCATATTTTTTCAAATTTTCTTGGTTGGAAGTGGGTGAGCATTTGCTACATATGCGAGTTTCTTTTTCTCTATTAGTTCATATGGTAAATTCAACATTACAATAGACTAAAGTAAAATATTTTTTTAATTTCCTGATACAGGATTACAATAATTCAAAATTGCTACTTTCCAGCATTGTACTACACTTCTTCTGCATTTGCTACAACAACATTTAACCTACTTCCCATTTTACTTTTTCCAATCGCAATATTTATATCACTATTTACTATGTCATGTTATCTTTTGCGAATCAAGCGACAAAGTTCATTTTGTTTTCTGGAAATGGATTTCATTTTTATTGGTTAATGTTGAACCTGCAATATATTCATGATGCTCTTTCAACTTGGTTTTCTCTCTTAGAGTGGAGAAAATTAATATCATAAGTTTGAGAGGACAAGTAAAGAATTCTGGGGAAGTTATATGTGTCGGTGGTGCCATGGTCATGACCTTATACAGAGGTCCTTCTCTTGAATTTTTATCGCTAGGTGTTAAAAACAAGCGGATTAGACACAACTCTAATCATAATATTATGCTATGCTCCTTCTTAGTTTTTACGAGCGTGGCTGTTTCTTCTGTATGTACTTTTTTTTTTTCAGATGATTCTCATGATCAATGCCTTTATTGCGAATTGTATCTGTCCCTTCCACTGATTTTTATTTAATCTCTAATTCGTTGAGAGTTGATGGGTGAAATTGGATACATGATCCTGTTTTGAATAGGTATCCTTCTCAATTATCATGAACAACTCTTGTGTCTTATTGCAGTTGTAGAGTCTGCTCTAATTTTTGTACTCATGGAGCAAAATAAGTCTAATCTATGCTCTGTAGGATGGAATATTGAGATGGTTAGCCTTTCATACTCTGTAATCATCTTAACATTCTATAAAGCCTCTTAACTGGAATAGAAGGATTTCAGGACAATATAGATTCAGTATAACATCATAGTAATTGGAACAGTATCCTTCCTTCCATTTAGATATTTTTATGTTCATTTCATACTTTTTGCATTTTAGTTGCAACAATACCTTTCAAGACATTTGGGCTTATTTTAAAATTGATATAGCTCAAAGTTAATTGTTTACATTGTTTCATACTGGTTGGATGTCTGAATTTGCAATCAATATAAGTAAAAACTAAAGTCATTTCAATATTTGAATTTGTGATCAACATAAACTCAAAACTCAAACCATGTCGATTGACTGATCTTTTATCATTGATTGTTTCAGGGAATAATGGGTCTTTTGTTGGGGATATTTTTGTAGGCTTGGTGTATAATAAAAAGAGGGTTGGTATTTGTGGCAATTTTCAATACAGTAAGCACCATTCTAAGACAATTTTGGAGCTTATCACTCTTCATGTGTATCTCCATGTGGGAAGGTAAGTAAAGGACATGGAATTAGTGACATATGTCACTTAAAGTATTTATTCAGAGGGAGTGAATGTTGTACTTCACAAATTATAAGAACACACCATAATACTCCTTCGGTTTTGGAAAAATTCAAACACGAGTGTAGTCTGATTAATTTATGTTGGTGATACAACTGAGTAGTGTGGTAGGATCATTTTTCGTTGTTGTGGGTCTTTATGCAACATCGTGGGGAAAATAAAATGAAATGAAAACTGAGGATGTTGATGACTCAGAGAAGAAAGTCGCCAAAAATATCATTTGCCAAGTAGCTGTTGATTCAGACAGTGGTATTGTTCAACTTAATGCTGTGACAGTGGAAATGGGGAATCCAACAAAGCAAGATACCAACATCTGAAAATATAGAAAAGGGGATAATTTGATTGCCGGGGTTTAATTATTTGGTCGCATTGGTCGACAGGACTATTGATGTATGTAAAATTGTTAAAACAAGGTAATTTTGTCCCAGAAATTTTATTCTTTGGTCGGATAGGTCGACAGGAATATTTATATATGTAAAATTGTTAAACCGAGGTAATTTAGTGGCCATATTTTATTCTTTGGTTGGACTGGTCGACAGGAATATTGCTGTATGTAAAATTGCTCATCATTTTTTAAATCAACAACTTTTGGACTGCATGGTTAAATATCAGCTTAGTACATCGTTTGAAATGTTACGGGGAAGAAGAAGCCAATGGGGAAAGTCGTTATAAATGTTTTTTTCTTTGGTATGATAATTTTAATGTGGTTTTATAAAATTACTTTTATTTATATATAGTAGTATGTTAAAGATTTGGAAATAATGGAGAAAGTGGTTTATTGGTTTAGATTGTGTTTTTAATTAGGGTTTCCATTGTAAATTTTAAGAGTTTGTTTTGATCTTTATACTTGAATGCAATCATATAATCAATTGTACTTTTGATTGATTTGATTTACTAGAAAGTGACATTGTTGTTAGGCAGTTTCGAGGTGTTGGTTGTCTCACCCTTGAGGTGCCTCATTCATTCCTCAAATTTGTGTTCCAATTTTTTAATTTGGTATAGTCAAATTGAGCTACAAAGATTGGTGAGGTCTATGTATGTTGTCTGTTGTGTTGGATTGAATATTAAACTTGGTATTGAGCTCTGATTATCACATCTCATCATTCTAGCCTTCTTTTGTTCTTCTCCAACATCTCGAAGAATTGTCATCAACCAAACAACTTCACAATTTGTTGCACACAAAGATTTATACTCTGCCTCTATGGATGAAAAATATAGTAGGATGCATCTTTCTACTCCATGAAACAACCTCAGATCCAATTCTAAAATCATAACCTATAGTAGCTCTCCTATCATCCGGATTACCATCCCAGTCTAAATTGGAGTAGCTTATCATATCAACATTAAATGAATCAGTGTACTTAATACAAAAATTAACTGTTCCTTTAAGATAAGTGAGTACACTTTTCACTCCTTTCCAACGTCTTTCTGAAGGTCTTGCCATAATCTAACTTAACACACTAACATAGTATTTTCTCTCAGGTTTGGTTGCAGTAAGATAATTCAATATTCCCACCATCTACCTCCTTTGAGCCATCATTGTTGTACCATACTTGTAATTCTTATTGATTTGATTAATGAGAAAGTGATAGTGATGTTGATCTATCGATAGCCTCTAGGTGTAGCTTGTCTCACTCTTGAGCTAAGTGATTCATTCCTCCAATTTGTCTTCCAATTTTTTAATTTAAACAAAATACTAATAAGGATTCTTATGATATAAGGTTTATGAAGTGAATCTCAATTGTTAATATTATAATCTCTAATATTTTGACATATTCACTTTACTTGGTAAGATACTATAGAGGCTATATAGGTTTCATAATGAAGGGGAATTGAACATATGATATTCATCGCTCTATAAGCAAGCTACAAGGAAACCATAAGTAGCTATATATTGATTGATAAAAACAAATAATAATTAATGACAACAAAATTATAATAATTAATAGAATTAATTATTAGTTACAAAAAGTCCAGAATCATAGCCAATGAAGCAATATCTGAAAATCGCTAAATACTTCTTAATACACATTATTATAATCTTAAAAAATAAGATAAAATTTACAATTTATTTCACAATAATTCATATCATATATATAATATATATATTATATGAAACTATTTAGAAAAATATTTTCTTTACTAATATTGGTTAAAAAACCTATAACAATTTTGATTATTAACTATATTCCATGATCTATAAATTTAGTCGAAGGATCCCATTCACAAAGAGAATTAGATTAATTTGAGATCACTGCAAACTTATGCTAGCTAATCTTTAGACAACCACTCTTTATATTCCACCATCTTTCTATTTATTAATAAATTCATGCTAGCGAATCATCCACAATGTCACTCTTTATATTTCAACCTTAATTATATTTATCCGCAAATTTGACATGGAAAAATAAAAAGAAAAAAAGGAAAGACACAAAAATATGCCTTGTTAAATAATTGTTTGACAAAATAATGCCATGTTGTGATAATCAACTTCTTGAAAAAATAATGGCATGCTTGAATAGGTTGACCACTTCAATGCTTTAATGATTGCTTCATGTTTAACCGAGTTGTTTTTAAGTTCAACCTTTTGCAAAAAGATTGGTTTATTTTACGAACTAGTTTATCTAGAATCTAGCAGGGATTTATTGAAATCACAAGGTTGATGGGTGAACTCTGCACAATCGAAGTTTCCCATAGTTTTTTCAGCATGGTTAATCCATATAACCAATTAAAAGATCAGTTTAAACAATAAAAATCAAGATTTCACCACAATTGATTTCGCTATATTCCATCCTGAAATCCACCAAAAACACCATAAATTCACACTTAAAGACAAGTCCATGGTTAAAGAATAAAAAATTCTCAAGGATGAAGCACATTAGATCATTTGATACATTGAATTAAAACTAATAATGTGATTAATCCAAAAGACCTTCTGAACTAAATAATACCATATTTAAATATATTGAGTGCTTCAATGTTATTATTTTATTTGTATAACATAATTAGGAATTGATATTCAAGGATAAGTGTTTCATACATCCTTTTAAAACTATTTAAATTTGAGTGTGATTTTTTCTTTTGTCCATGTGTGAATTTGATAGAGACTTGTACTTGACGTTTGAATCAATGCTTTAGTTAGATTGGCATTATTATTCTATTAGAAGGTGGTGTGATAAGTCGTGGTTGATTTTTAATGTATATTTAGTCACATGGGTCATTTGATGACATAGGCTAGTGTGGATGGAAGAGATAATGGTTTCTCTCAACTTAAGGGTTGGCGTGACTAGGTTATATGAGAATTTTATTGCCAAGTTTAGTGCTCTAGAATTATGAAGCAATGAAATGAAATACAAATTTAAACAAAAAGTAGAGATACAACAAAAACAAAACTTCAATTCATTAATAACAAAGTACTAAAAAATATTTACATGCAAAATGAGAATAAACTAGCTTAGGTGATGGTAGATTATCTTTGAGAAGATATGTGGTGGCTACATGCCTTATAAAATGTGTTACAATGAGGCTCGAAGTCCTATTATTATTTCGATACAATGGAAAACCTTAAACATCCAATAACCTAACCCTAGGAGATGAAGTGTCAAAAGTTTGTGGGCCCCATTGGGGTATATTGGTAATCAACCTCCTAGGGTTGTAACATTGGCATATGATTTCCATTTGACACATACAATACCTCATTAGAAATATCTATTTGAGGACTATATATTTTGACTGCAAATCCCTACCGTCATCTATATGTTTATATGTTTTAAAAAAGGTTTCATTTAGGGCCTGAAAATGGCTCAAGAAGCTTAGGACTCTAAAAAATGCAAAAAATAGTAAAATGTGCTATATTTAAGGAAAATGAAAGATATAATGGTGGCGGTCCAAGTGGGTTAGGCTGGTGGCCAGCAATATCAACCTGGATCAGTCCTCTTTTCTTAGAAAGAAATGGATCCCATTACGTTGAGTCTCTCCATGAGATAGGGAAACTTCTTCTGAATTTATTCCCTAGTGAGTCACTTGCCATAGTTCAAGAGTTGGCTAACTTTGAGAACCTAATAGAGTTGCATATTTTATTGGCTAGTGTTCTTGATCTATGTGTACATTGTTCTATTAGTTGTGGCTTAGTCCATGTAGTATGGATTTAAATCTATTAGTGTCAGGTATTTTTCAATGTTTTATGTGTCTAGTAATTGTGGAAAGTATGGTTGAAGGGGGTCAACATTGAAAACTAGGTGTAGGTCAAGGAATGGGGGAATGTTGAGCTCAAAATAATTGTCTCCCACAACCTTGGTGATTGTGTAAATCTGATATTGTAGTTGTTTGATCTTTTCATGGGCTCCAGTAAGGAATTCTCTCTACAAATGCATCCAAATATTTTTGCCCACCTGACACTTGTGTGGCACCAAATGTTGGTCATGCTACTACTTATACTTTGAATTGGACTTATCCAAGATGAAATGAACCTACTAGTGTATATGGTTGATGAATTCAATAAATTGGGTTTATTTATTAGTCTCAGACTATACATGTGTGGATTCTTACTATGTAGTCACATCAAGCATGGAAAAATCAATTTGACACAATGGTTGAAAACCCAAACCTTCTTGATGACCTATGTTTGGTCGTCATTCTGGGGATGGAATGTAGTTGAATTAGTGAGATCAGTGTCCAATAATGTCCAGAGGCTTAACTAGAATGTGCTCAAGAACCCGTTATCTCGATATGATATAATGGTTCGCGAGATTCCAAAATGTATGCATACTCATTCAAAGAAGAGTTCGATAGTGTCCTATGTTGTAATAGTCTTCTTGCAAGCTGCGAATATAACCATCTTAGAAAAAATTTCCACAACCACAAATACACAGTCATTACCATGCTTTGTAGAAGGGAGGCTTGACATATATTACATGGATATGGATTCCCAAGGCTGGATGGGAGTAGGGAAAGGATTCTACAAGCCTTGCTTCATGATGGTTTGCTTGGAAATGGAATAGGTAGTGCAGGATTTGATATATTTTCCAACGTGCTATCAGAGTTCTAACTAACAAAAGTATTTTTGTAGTATGACCATAGTTTTCTCCACACCAAAGGGTCCTGTGATCTAATTGTAGTGTGCCTCCCAAATTTGGTTGGCATGCTCACTTGAAGGAACAAAAAGGTGGCCTAGGTAGCATAATAATTCATCCTAGATGTGGAAATCTGAAACTTGTTTTCCATCCACTACCATTTGGTATGTGTTGATGAAATCTGGATAATTTTTGTATAATTACAGCCATGTGGGGGTCTCGTGGGAACGGATTTGAGAACAATATTCATTGTTGCAATTGGGGGTTTATTGAGGCAATCTGCAACATGATTAGTGCTTCACTTTTTGTAATTAATGTTCAAGTGAAATTGTCGCATATATGTAGGCCACTTATGATGTTGATTTTTTTACAACTTTTCTTGTGTATAGATAAATTGATGAGGTCGTTGATCTATGTGGATGACCATATCCTTTCCCAGAATGTAATATTTCCACTATCGACACACTTGCAGGATGGAATACATATCTTTATCATAAGCAGGGTGTTTCTGAATTGTATCAAAAAGTGCCTCAGTGTGATAGGCCACTAGATGCCCATGTTGGATGAGAACTACACCTATAGCATAGTCAGAGGTTTCTGTCTCAATATCAAATGGTTGTTGTAGGTGACCTAAAAATGTGAGTACATGTGCATAATAGAGTTGGTGCTTTAGCTCAATGAACACTTTGTGTTGGGACTCCAACCAGAATAATTTTTCTTTTTCTCTGTCCTTGATAACTTGACTTAGAGGTCAAGTGATATGAGATCATCCATGCATGAATCTAGGCCAAAAAATCTCCTAAGGTATGTTAGAGTGGTTGAGTCTAGCCAATCTCAAACGACCCTGATTATAGCCAGATCCACATACATGCCTTGATTATCAATGATGTAGCCCAGATATTTGACCTGACACATGCCAAATGTGCATTCCTCTAAGTTGGCACCTAGTTTGTGCTACTGTAGTGTTTGAAGGACCTACTGAATATGTTTTAGGTGTTCTTCCCAAATCTTGTTGAAGATTATGATGGCATCCAAATATACAACCATGAATGATTTGGTGAGGGGCCATAATATGTCATCCATCAGCATGATAAAAGTTGTAGGGGAATTTATCAACTTGAAAAGCAGGACCAACCACTTGAAAAGGCTTTGCTTAGATTTGAAGGTGGTCTTCCATACAACTACGGGTTCTATTGGCACCCGATGATATCCAAACTTCGAATTGATCTTATTGAAATACTTGGGCCACTTGAGTTGGTTAAGGAGGTCATCGATTTGTGGGATTAAATACACGTTCCTTATATTTATTATATTTAGTGCGCAATAATCAATGAAAAGTCACCAGGTTCCATCTTTATTTTGTACAAGTACAAAAATTCTCCTACAAGGTGAGGAACTTGGTTGGCTGTGCCCTTTTTTAGGGCACTACTAGTTGATGCAAAGATCTCATCGTTGGTGAAGCCACCTGATGCTATATAGCCATAGATATTATTTGGTTGATAGGACCAAATTATTCATGACCTATGCTAAACTAAGCTTATTTTGTCTCTTTCTATAAGCAATGAACAACATCAGATAACCCCTCACCCACATCTATCAGTGGAACATATGCTCCCCCTCCTATGGATATTTAGGCTCAATCTTCTATACCCTTATGGTGGAAATAATAGCATTAGATTTTGCATCAATATTCTACTTCCCCTTATCATTCCCCTTTTTAGAGTTTGATTCAAAATAAGAACATACATCGGACTCTGAAGTGTACAACTCAGCCACCCATGCCTTCTTGGTGCGACACTCATTTATGCTTTGAGTGGGGCTCTTGTGGAACTCACACAACTTTCATGTGTCTTTCTTCATCTTTGTCGTGCTATTCTTTGCTTGTGGCTTCAATGGGTTATCCTAACTTGCTCCACCTTAGCTCTTTCCTTTGTTATGTGATTGGGGCACATTTCCCCTATTTCTAATTCACAAATCCAAAGTCAAGGTTCTTTTGTTTAATTTTTTGTTTAATGTTGGTAGCATGTCTGTATGATGCACCAAGCAAGGATATGTCCAGGAATGCCATTTCTTCATGAATGTATTTGTGCATAAAGTAGCGATACTTAGGAACGAGATTTTGCTTAAAGTCATTAATACCCAAGTTTGTGTATAGAGTATGAAACATATTTGTGATCTCGTGCACATCTTGGTCCCTTTCCTATTGTAGTGTGGTCCATTATATGTACCTTTCATCATAGATCCCCATGGGGTAATATTGTTCCTTGACAAAATCTCAAAAAGAGTTCCAAGAGGGGGCAACCTCAAATGAAGAGGTTTCATCGGCCCTTTTCTCATAGTAAGTTTCCCACTAGTCCTTGACATGGGTGGAAACCTTAAGTGGTTCAGAATTAACCTTCCCCTCATTGCAGAAACTATTGACCGAAAAATAACCTTCCAATATATTCAGCCATTTATCTACAACATGTGCATATGTTTTACCTTTGAATATAGGGATATCAGGCTTCACTTTTACCTTGAAGGGGGCAGAAATTTTGAAGTGACTATTGGATGAAGATGTGTCACTAGTGGGCGTTGAGTGAAGTATAGGATCTACAAATGTACCAACATTTAATTTGTCAATCTAGATAGTTCGTGAAATTCAAGACACAGCACTAGAAATGCCAGACAAATCCCCTAACAACCTGAAAAATAAATGCTAGTCTATCTTGCATTTTAATCTCATCAATAAATGAATTCCTACACTAAAGATAATTCAAGAAAACATCAATCCACACAATTAAATCATGTGGGAAATAAAAGGCAATTATCAATGCGAAAGGAAATTCTAATTACAAGCAAATAGAAGGAAAAGTGAACTAGAAATCAAGCAGTGCTAGCATAATAAAAAAAAGACTGTAAATGCTGGAATAAATTCAAAACCATTCTTCTTGCACTAATTCTACCTGCACTAGCTGTGTCTATGGTTAACTTGAAAGCATCGTCAATTAACTATGTTGCATAGATAAATTATGAAAGAAAATAAATTAATGCAAATCTCTCGCCTTCCCTGCCCTGAAAATAAATCTGGCAAACTCTCCAGAAGTTTAATGGAAAGTAAATGACACAATTTACTTTCATTAATATTGGCTCTGCGACTTCCCAATAATATATGGTTTTTGTAAGTAGGGTTTTAAATGGGATTTTCAGTGCCTCAAAACCACACCCACTCACATCATTTTCATATTCTAGAGTATAAATCAATAGCAGCTCATCAATGCATAAGCAAATCTTGTCAATAAGAACAACTAGAGGAATATCCCAAGTTTAAGCAGAAATAGGAATAATTTTTTAATGCAGCAAATCAATCAAGTTTAAAGATGAAGGGAAGCACTGCAGCAATTTAAATAACGTTAACATGATGAAGGAAAAGAGACTTGAAGCAGTTAATTCTTTCACATGGAAAATAATAATTTAGATGCTATTTAATCTAAAAGATGAGAGCAATGTGAGCTGGTATGGTGGCCAACCCAGCTAGCTCACACCCCCTTTGAGTGCCTGATTCACACAGAAATAGAAATCATTAGACATAGCAAGTAGATGAATGGAACATGTTGGGAAATTGCTTCAATTAATTAATGAAACAGTGTTTACATTATGCGGACATCCCTCAACTCCAGCAAGACCAAAGGAGCGATCCATAGCTGATGAATTGCATGAGGCTACATTGGGATAACTCCTCTTCCCTTCTGTGCCTTCCTCTAATGTGCACTATCCCTCGCTAGGTCGATTTCCTTCCTTAATGTAATTAATTGATTAATTTATGACTATCGCTTTAGGTAGTTTTTATAGGCATGGATTTACAAATTGGAGCTTTTCAGCAGTCAATTGAAATACAGGAGGAAAGATTATTAGTTTTAACAATCTGTTGAATTAAGAATTAGTTTGAACTGAGTGTCGAAAGAGGGAACGATTGTCATGAATCTTTCCTCTTTTCCTGGAATAGTTGTTGCTAGAAGGTCCAATTTGACTACTTGATTTTCTCCTTGCGTGAGCTACGCACAGGTTGGCATCGATGCATATCTCCTTCAATTAGATTCGCATTGACTCGAACTTGTCCACCTGGAGTTGTTCAAATCTAGACTGTGCTACTTTTGGGTAGAAAGTGATCTCCACGAAACAATAATGCTCAGACCACAGTTCTTCCACACTTATCATTGTAGTTCGTCACAGTATACTGTGAAGAGATAAAGCCATTGAAGGAATATCACACACACATCATACTTTCACATCACACTTTGGAGATGAGCCTATAGCTCCATCTTGGACAAATACTTTTGGGAGGGAGGGGTTACCTATTTTGTTATCTACTCATCATTGCACTATATCTAACCTCCTTGAAAAGCCAACTAAAGCATTTACTACTGAGTGAAGAACTAAACTTCTTGATCTCACTTATAAGCATTTCCACTTTCTCTCTGTGCATTTTCTTGGCATCAATGTCAGCCTAAAGTTCCTCTAATACCTCATCAAACTCACCCATTAATTCTAAAGCTGATGTATGGCAATGTTTTAATGCTTCTAGCTCTCTATTCAATCTGGTTGGCATTTCACGATTTCCCATAGCCAATTGGAGTCCTCCTCTATAAAAACAGTGTTCTCGTGGGCATTCAGGGAATTCCACATTGCGCTATCGTCGCTGAGGCCAAAGACGAGGTAGGAAAAGTAGCTACTTCCATGTGGGATTTTTCAAACTCATCAACATTCCATATGCTTGTAGTTTGGTTAGATGACGTTGTTGCCAAATACTGATGATTTTCAGAGAACTTCAGTGAAAGAAGACATTCAAGAATGTATGAATTACATGCTTGAAGCTTATGCAATGGCTTGAAGTTTTTCATTGCCTATGTTCCACACATAAACCTCCAAACATAGCATGTTCCATGATTGTTTGTAGCTACAAC
>APFE030304273.1:0-12586 GCA_000404065.3 Pinus taeda
ATATAAAGAATTATAAGTCTAAATATTTCTATGAAAATACGATTAAACGTTTTACATTTTTCATATTATGGACTAGAATATTCATCAAGGTATCCAAAAATTTAGTTAAACTCTAATCCTTAAAATTTTCGGTAACGGATTCACCTCCGCCCGGTCTGGACAATCAAGTGTGAAATGCTCCTCGTTATAGATCAAACTTGGGTAACGAGGTTTCTTTTTTTTCTTAGAATCCCCATTATTTTGTTTATCCTACAGAGCATTGTCTTTCTTCTTCTTACCTTTGCCTTTCTTCTTACTTTTTGGTTGTGGAGATTTGCCTTATGATGATTGAAAAACATTGATATCAGAAGTAGAAGCTAGATGAGTGGAAGGAGTGCTTTGAGCACTAACACAAAGAGTTGAAACCAGATGACTTATTAATCAACTGCTCGGTGGTAGAACCAATAACGCCATCAGTAACAAGTGATTCTTTACTAAGAGTTTGAGAAATGGTATCGATAGGTTGTAGAGCATTTGGTATCTTATCATAAAGCATACCATATTGGGTATAAATGAGATCCAAGTATGGGGCATGAGAAATCACCTGCTCTTCGGTTACGACTATGTTCTGTTGAAAAGTGTAACTAGGTTTGGTCTTCATAATGACATGTGTAATTGTGTTTTTATATAGTTAATGTAAAGAAGAAAGATAAAATTATTTTTGTAATGCTTTCTTCATGGGTTTCATTAACAAGGAATTTTACTTTTAGTTAAGACTGTGATTTTGAATCCTTAAGATTTGTCACGAAGTCAAATTGAGTTAATTTCATATATGAAGGATGATTCATGGGCATGTTACATTTGTATATAAGTCAAATGAAAGAGTGAAAAGGACCTCCAAGACCAAGCTCAAGAAACTCCATCAAGTTAGCCTTAAATTAAATAATGAAGCTAGACCAAATTATATGTCGGCCTAGGAAACTATCAAGTCGGCTTATTTCTCATGGGAAAACCATTATAGATAAGAAGCTCGACCCCCATTAGGAACTCATATTTTTGGTCAAGGACGAGTCTACAATAACAAGTGTGAGAATCACTTAGGAAAGAGCCTCATAAGCAATGAAGATAAGAAATGAAAGAGAGAAATTTTTGGTATTGTTTTTGGGTATGTTTTGGGTTGAGTAGAATCCACACGTGCAAGTTATAGGTGTTGTCTACTAATGAAGGAGCCGAGGTATTGAAGTTACTATCAAAGGTCAATCCAAGGAGAATGTCAAGTGAAGAATCAAGGAATAGTTTCCATCTCAAAGCGAAGAAGTTTGAGAGACAATATCTCTATCAAACACTACGACTAGGGTTTCTAAATTAGTGTTGTAACTTTCAGGTATGTTCCTATTAACCAAAACTCTAAAAGGCAAAAGAGGACGAGGAATTAAGAAGTTTGAATATTGTTGACTCAAGGAGAAAGGAACTCGTTAAGGAAGCTTTGTGACTTAGTCTTGGACTGGAAAATATTTCAATGGTCTTGGTATTGGTATTCATCAATTGAAGTCTCCAGAAGAAGAAGAATTCATTTGGGTTTTCCTCTCAAGTATCAGAGGTTTTGGCCGTAGTTGATGACCTATATTCTGTGTCTATTGTCTCTTTGTTGTTTATGCATTGGTATATGTTTGATGAAGAAGAAAACTATAATAATATAATAAAAGAAAAAGACCATAATCTAACGAAGTAAAAATAATTCACAAGCATTTATCATAAGAATAGACACGCAAGCATAAAATCTAGAGGAAGACATCAAACCCAATTGAATGATATCAAAGTGAAGTTAATATCTACAAAGAAGTATCAAAAACTTAGATCAAAGAAGATGTCTTGGTATCCTTAAAAGACCACAAAGACCCTACTCGAGTGGAAGGGACATGAAAATCAAGTTTCTTGAAGTCTATTCATCCTAGAGAAGAAACATAAAGGATGTTGTCATCATCTTCAAAATTTCTAAGGAAATTTCCTCTCGTTGAGGCAAGGACCTTACCATTGAATAAGATCATCCAATAAGCATCAACAAATCATCAATAAGACATAGATATCAATAAGTACATCACTATCAAAGGATATAAAGTGATATCTTTCTTTTCAGAGTCAAGGATCACCCTTAAACAGATTTATATTGATCAATGAGAATTTCGTTATCATCTATATTCGCATCAATTTCAAGGATGTAGAAAGTGGAAGAAGCATATTCACAAGTAAGTATATTTATGTTTAAATCTATCAAAAATTCTTTTTACAAGGAAGGAAACAAATTGGTTGGGGCTTCAAACTAGCTTGCATGGAAGAAGACGACAGATCTAAATTTGGTTGAAAATGACATTATGAATCATGTGAAAGGATTTATCGCCAAACCAACAAAATAAGATTATCAAGCACTTGAAAATTTTATGAAAGGTGAAGTGAGGATTCAAAGGATTCTCATAGAATCTGTCAAGGATACCCTCATTCCATATGCATCTAAACTTGACACCTCAAAAGAAATATATGAAAAACTGATATAGTTATTTTCTGTAAGCACTGCAGTCGAAGTCATCTCTCTAAGGAAAGAACTCTACAAGTTAAGGATATCAAAATAAGAAGGGGTATCCTCATGATTTTTTAGGATATCCAGAATAAGGGATCAACTTCAAGATCTAGGAGAAATAATATCTGACAAGGAGATGACCATCGTAGTAATAAATGCATTATCATAGGAGTGGGGTAACTTCACTTCAAGAATTTATGGGAAGAAACAAGATGTTCCATTCTAGGATCTATGGTCATTGTGCAAGATTGAACAAACTAGGATGAAGGCTAAAATAGATGTGGGATCATGTGATCAAAATCAAGGATATGTTCCTATGACAAAGAGAAGAGGAAAATATGGGAAATTTGGTCCCGAGAAAAAAAGGAGGAACATGGAAGTATTCAATGCTATGTATGTCAGGAATATGGGCATTACAAAAGATATTGTCCTAAGCTCAAGAAGGATAGTAAGAAAAGAGGTAGAAAAGAATCGCATGTCACAGAAGAAGTGGAGGAAGCTAAAAAGAAGAAGTCCAACAGAGAGTAAGTAAAATATCTCTACGATGATTAAGATAGTCTTCCACATCTAGTTCTTTTCAAGTTCTTGTTTTCAAATTTTATGTTGTAGGATATGGATATTGTGAACCACTACGGAAATGAGAGGATGCATCATGGAATCATAAAAGCATTAAAAGCAATAACCCATGACATCAGTGTAGAGAAGCATAACACATAGGTTAAGTCTAAGGCAATCACTGATGGAAGGATATAGCTCTTGGAAACCTCATTGATAACCTAAGTGATAGTTAAGAGAAAAGGAAGAAAACATCATCTATTAAAAATCTCATCATACATCAGCCAAAAGGAAACATTTGCTAGATGAGGATACTCAAGATATTGTATTGGAATCTTCATCAAAATGGTCACCGATAAAAAGGAAGCAAGGGTTTCATAAAAAATTCCATGTTGTGGGAATTCATGGGATGATATTATCATGACAAAATAGATGAAGCAGATCAAGGGATTGAAGTTATTTCAATCTAGGCTGTTACTGAAAGGAAGTCTAAGATGACCAAAAGGAAAATGAGGTCTGTACTCTTGTATTCGATATTGTAGAGTCATGTCATATGGTTGCAAGTAACATGGATAAATTTTCTATCTCGAGAGAAAGATAAAAAAGGATCTCTTACTTTGCAACGATGTAGCAAGGATTCGGTCACACATTTGTCTAGATGAAATCAAAATAATATGTCCTCATATGAAATATGAGGTGGTTGAAAGTAATTAGAGGAACTCTGATTAAAATCTCCTCCAAAGAAAAATGTGTGAAGAAAGAAGAGATCATGAAATATTAAACTATGGAAAAGGGAAATCAACATCCAAGGACTGAGAGATTTGACTAGGATATCTCAATGAAATATATGAAGACTTTGATGAAGTCTGAAAAAGAAACAGACCCTTGACAATATATATCTTTTGGATATGTGTCAATGTGTATGCAGGATGTTGACGTGAAGTAGAAGATGTCATGATGAAAGACCATAACAAACATAATTTTGATATAATGTTCATTCCTTCATTTTGAATGATATTTCGATGGGATTACGTAAGGTTTCCAAGGGAGGAGTTGTGGGAAATCTTACACCACAAATGTCGATGTAGTAAGATGAAAGATCCTTAAGGAAACATGGCATGAAGAAGGAAACATCGCATGAAGGAAGGCCAAATGTGGAAATGATCGATCACTTTCCGAGAAAATGAATGATGATATGCTTGACTCATGGATGAAAGTGATGGACAGTCTATTCCCTACAAAGAATTCCAAAAACATGAAGAATCTTGGATAAACACAAATAATTTCATGACATCGTGAGGAGGATTTCTTCAAGAAGCTCGGTGTCCCATTATCTCCACCTAAAGAGATTTTGTAGGTCCCTAATTAACAGGGAGCCTAGAAATAAGTTTCTAACATGGTAGAAACATGGAAGCAAACTCCTAAGACAAGAGGGATATTAGGTACATTTCTTCATTGGAAAAGATGTATCCTCCCTAATTAAGAGGGAGATGATTTTTTTAACATTAAAAATATATGTATGGTGAAAGGGAAAGAAGAGGATGCCACTGCAGAGGCTGACTGAAAAGGGTTAGGGTTTCTTTTAGTTGATGGTGACACAACAGCTCCCTACTCACCCCACCTACCTGCTAGCTGTCGATGTCTGCTCTTTCCTTTGGAAACATCACTTGTGGTGGTTCCCATCATCTGTCACCTATTCATCACTCTGTAACAATGTTTTTACTGTCTCCTCCCCATTTCATTGTATTCCCACCAAATTCTAATAACCTACCAATGACAATGGTTACAATGGTCTTGCAGGTAGCTAGTGGAGAGCACTTTGGAACAGGTATGGAACTTGACCTAATAGACTACTCGAAAGACATGTTGGAGAATGTCAATATCTAGAAAACCCCTCACTCCACCGCAGATTACATCCTTACTTTCTACTGTGACCTATCAGCTACCATTGAGGGTCTTCCTTCCATTTCTAGGTCTTCCTACTCCACTATTACTTTCTCGGAGCCTCCTTTGATCTAGTCGTTTCCTCCCTCGCTACTGCAATCACTCTTAACTTCCACTTTTCTTTCTGCCTACCTCCACACAAATCCTGAGGCAACCATCTCTCAAAACCCCCCTCTCATCCCACCCTAGTGAATCATCATCCAACCCTCTGAGAACCCAGATCTCAGCCCAGGAAATTCCACAAGTTTTGGTACTTGAGGTGCCTCCATATGGAAGCTATGTGGCGGTATCCCCTCTCTAGGAATCGATTCCAAAACCCCTGAACCAAACCTTAAGCAGACAAGGGATAATACGAAGGACCTTGAAGTGTCGTTGCAGAGGGGAAAGAAAAGGAAGTGCTTCAAGGTCTGAAGTGAGGACGTCATTCTCAGACTCAGGGAGGACATCTAGGGGGTGACAACATGGACACGGCAGACTAAGTTCTGGTAGGAGGAATTCCTGGTTGTAGCTACACAATGACTAGGCTTAAGATGTGGACTTCGGAGGTTTGGGGGCAGCACCTGGAGGATCTCCCAACCGTACAAAACTTTGTTAGAGGATGGTTTACTCTACGTTTTGCCAAATCCGAGCACACAAACTGGATCATGTCGTGTTTCTGGAATTTTGGGAATGCTCCAGTTCTTCTCTGGTGATGGAACCCTCTATTCGACCCTGCAAATGAATAGATAGGAGCTGGCCCTATATGGTTTCAGCTACTAGGACTGCCCCTACAATTTTGGTCAAAGGATATTTTTCGTTGCATAGGCAACACTTTGAGCACCTATCTCGACCACGACATAACATACCTAGCCTCAGGTATGACATGCTAGGATTCTCGTTCACTTGGATACTTGGGGCAGTCTTCAGGAGCAGATTACTCTATAGTGGAAATCCTTCTCCCAAAAGAAAACCCTAGACTATGAAGCTTTTCCTTTCTGTTGTAGACATTGCCACAAGGTGGGAAACCTGTAGAAATATTATCCATTGAACAAGAAGGAAAGGGCAAGAGACGGGGAGAAGGATATAATGCATAACAAAGCACATGCTCAGAAACGTCCTTCAGGAGGGAAGAGGTTGCAAATCAGGCACAAGATGATGCATTATATGTGCCCACAAAGGAGACGAAAAAGAAGCGGGGAAAGGCACCCATCGGAGCACGCTCTTCGCCTCTTACCAGAGCAAGGGAAGCTACTGAGCTGACATTCTATACAGGTATGTGAACTACAAACTCCTCCTTTGTTTACTTTAATCTATATCCACACGGCATTGAAACTTGTTATGAATAATTCAATTTAGTACATTCTTTCTCTCACACCTTTATCCCCCCCAAGGCTATGGATTTCCCTATCAAACCCCCCTCCCCCACCATCACCTACATTGAACCCTCTTTCCCTAATAATCCTCCCCCAAATTACCAATTACTTGATCCTCCATCTCATTCCATCCATCTTCCTTTCAAATATCCCACCAGAGTCAGGTTTCGCTCACAGGCCCTTGACTCTCTGGGTATCGACCTCATCACCTCTTCCCCTCCTCTAAAATTGACTAGAGGTAGACGATACTCCCTATACAAAGACAATGTACATGCAAAGGAATATATTGTTCCACACAAACAATAGGCCATTGATCAAGTACTTAGAATAGAGAATACCCAAGAGCCCCCTCCTCCATGAAACCTCTCTCCTTCAACTGTAGAGGGTTGGCTAGCCCTACAAAAAAATTAGCCATGAGGAGACCGCTCTTAGCAGAACCTACTGATATGCTTTTTTTACAAGAAACCTTAGGTCATGGGTGTGTCATTACTGACCTCCTACAAACCTGGCTACCTGGAAGGACTTTCCATAGCCTCGATGCATCAAGCAGGTCAAGGGGGCTTGCAATAGGAGGAAAAAATTGATCTATTAGAATCCGTAATGTGTGGTGGAGTTAGGGTGACCTAGGAGCTGATATATATTCCTCGGAACTTGATATTGAGCTCAGGATCATAAATGTATATGGGCCATGTCACAACAGATAGGAATTTTGGAGCAGATTCATAGACTCTAACATTCTTCAAAAGGAAAATCTCATCTTGGGGGGGGGGGGGATCTAAACTTCTCCATCGGTTATGTGGAACCATGGGGACACAATGCCCAATGGGATATCCTCTCAGATTTTTTCGAGGCCAAACTGAAGGATCACAATCTCATAGACATCCCCTCGTCAAAAATATTTCCCACTTGGAGGAACAATAGGTCAAGAATGGACAGTCTCTCTAGAAGACTTGATCGACATCTCATTAAGGAGCATATGTTAAACTTTGGACAAGGATATAGGCAGTGGGTGGCCTCTGGAGGAATATCAGACCATAGGTCGATCTATTTGGAAATCAGAGGAGGTATGAGCAAACCTAAAGGTCCTTTGAAATTTAATGCAGCTTGGCGAAGGGACGCTAAATATATCCATCTTATCACAAATTACTAGAGGAATCATCCCCTAGTGGTAGAAAGGACTATATCAGAAGGACTTGCAAAAAACCTTAAAGAACTCAAGAGCCTCTCTAAGAAATGGGCTCATAAGAAGAGAAAACAGGAAGACCATACTCTCAATCAAACTGAAGAAGCCATTGAGAAGTATGAAAATGACCATGAAGGAATATTCTCCTCCCTTAAGCACAAAGAGCAGATAACCTCTTTTCTGGCTAAGAGAAACCAGATTTTGAAGGACAAAGAAGAGAGCTGGATATTGAGAAGTAGAGCCATTTGGGTGAAGGAAGGGGATGACAATACCAAGTTTTGCCATAAATTTGCAAATGGGAGGAAAGCTATCAATACTATTTGCCAGCTATCAGATGAACATGGAGAACCAATGAACACCTCCCCCCAGCTAGCAGCTATGGCTTCTACCCACTTCAGAAACATTTATAAGTCACCACCAAATGCCACCTTGGGAGACATAATGAGGACACTCCAAATATTCCCAAGGTTTGTAGAACAAGAATAAAGTGGGGATTTGAAAAAGGAGGTCTCCCTGAGGGAACTCGAGGACACTCTCAAATGGTTGAAGCAAGATAAAAGCCCTGGTCTAGATGGCTAGAGTGTGGAATTCTACTTGGCTATTTTGATACCCTGGGGGGACCTATTACAAGCTATAGAGGAATGCAGAGCCTCTAGAAGAGTGTATGAGGCCTACAACTCAACCTTTATTTCCCTTATTCCCGAAGCGGACAACCCCAAATCTTTCAATGATTTCTAGCCCATATCCTTATGTAATTGTATCTATAACATAATCTCCAAGATTATAGAAAATTGACTCTAGCCAATCTTATCCAACCATATCTCAACTGAACAATTTTTATTTTTACAGAATGGAGATATGCATGAAGCATTCAGAATGACACAAGAGACCCTACATTAAATTGAGATCCACACGCTAAACGGTATGGTCTTGAAAGTTGACCTCTTGAAAGCCTTTGATAGAGTCAACTAGCTATACTTCAGAATGCTCTTAATGCATCTGGGTTTCCCATTTGAATTCATAAGATGGATTATGAGCTATATCAATGATGTGTCATACAACGTTCTTGTAAATGATGCGGCGTCACCTTTCTTCCACTCCAAAAGAGGCCTCAGGCAAGGATGCCCATTGTCCCCACTCCTCTTCTTACTTATCATGGAAGGTCTCAGTCTCTTGATAAAGGAGGAACATCAAAGAGGTAGGCTAAGGGGGATCCACATCACTGAAGGATGCACATTAACGTACTTGCTCTTTGTGGACGATGTGCTACTTTTCCTAAATGGGAGTATAAGAGATGTGACTACACATCTCAATACATTCACTATATTCCTAACAGCCACCAGCATGATGGTTAACAATGAAAAATCCTCTATAACGGCTATAGGATGCACACCAAATGAGGTCCAGTATGCCCTAAGAAGATTCCCCTATAACCTGCTACAACTAGACAAGGGATTAAAATATTTGGGTTATATATTAAAACCACATGTTTATAGGATTACTGATTGGATCTGGCTCATAACCAAATTGGAGAAAAGGCTAAACGTTTGGCATCTAAAATATTTATCAAGACCAGGAAAACTGATACTCATAAAAGAAGTGCTCTAAGCAACTCCATTTTATTGGATGTCTTTAACATGGATTCTGAAATGAATACTGTCCAGAATAAAAAACCTATGTTGTAGATTCCTGTTGAGAGGAAATCAACCCAAAAGAATTTTTTCCTGGTCAAATTGGGACTCTTTGGCACTGCCAAAGAAGTGGGGAGGATCGGGTATAAAACGACTAGATTCTTTGTCCATGGCCATGGCGGCTAAACTAGAGTGGAAACTAGTCACAATGCTCAACCTATGGACTAAGGTGGCCACATCTAAATACATAGCTCCTTTAAATCTTATGGACTGGATTCGACAACCTGAGTGGACACGAGCTGGAAAATCAAACATATGGAAAGCTATCCTACAAGCTATTCCCCTTATCAGGGATGGACTTACATGGAGATTACAATCAGGAGAAGCTATTAAAATAGGGTTGGACCCTTGGATTGGAAGTGGGAATGCTCATAGACTCCCATAGCAGCTCAGAACATACCTCACTTCCAGAGGGATCTCAAACATTAACCAAGTAGCAAACAATGGCCGCTCTACATTCTTACAACATGATTAGAAATATGGAAGGACTTTACAGATCCCTTGATAATGGCAACAACATTGGAAGGAATAAATAGAGGCACTAACGGTATCGCATATCAGGATACAGGAAGGGGAGGATGAGCTTATTTTCCCATATGCGAAGCATGGGAAATACTCACCGAAGGAGCGATACATAACTCTTATAAAATCTTTGAAACCATCACAGTTTGAACCTTGGTGGAGAAGTATATGGAAAATTAGAGCACCCCCTTGGTCCAGGCTACTCATGTGGACTATTCTATGTCACAAAATCCCAACAGGAGAAAATTTGATCAAAAGATATTTTGACGGACCCTTCTGGTGCGACCTTTGCAAAGCTGAAAATGAAACTAGGAATCATCTCTTTCTTACTTGCCCATGCAAAAGGGAGCTTTGGAATACTATCCACTCTCATATTCCTTCGCTCCCTATGTGGCAGGGCACAACTGTTTAGGAAGCTTGGGAGGGATGGTGGTCTGATGTATCCTCAGAAAGAACAAAGAACATCGCTTTATTGACTTGATGGGCCATTTGGATTGCCCGAAGCATAATCATCTTTCAAAATTCTCCCCCCACTAGCTGGCCATCACTGCACAAATCCTAGCAGAATACCAACAGATTCGAGAGGAGGAAACAAATCCAAATCCTAGGCATATCATCCCCAAGATCATAAACCAATCCTAGCCCTGGGCATATTTTGATGGCTCAGCTCAGGACATTGGATGTGGGAGAGGTATTGTTGTCCATATTACAACAAATCATATTTACAAAATGTAAATGAGTTTAGGCAGATGGACAAACAATTTTGCTGAGCTTTCAACAACAAAATATGCCATTCACTTTGCTTTCGAAAAATAGTGCAGAAACTTACAACTACTTGGAGATTCAAAAACTCTATCCAATTGGAATAACAAAGTTACAAATTTTCATGCTTTTTCTCTGAGACACATCAGGGAAGAAATTTTAGACTTATAAATTTATCTGACACATTTACTTGTCAAGATATATATAGGGAGAGGAACATAGCTGCCAATCTATTATCCAAGGAAGTAGTGCACAAGCCTATAGGCACTTGGAGCGTACTAGAGAAAACTGATGGAACCTTCCATCAATATTATCATAGACCTTTTATAGAAATATTAGATTAGTACAGCTCAATGGGAGCTAACATAAAGTTTTGTTGTATATATTTCCTTTTGTTGTCTTTATATAAATATTATATGAAGTTTTTATCAAGTAGTTTTTACACATGATAGTTATTTTTTGATACTCTCTACGTAGAGTAAGTACATAAAGTATTTTGAAGGTCATAGCTCAGAGCAGTGTCTCCCTACATGGAGTACACCTCTATCTAGTTTGAATTTTTAACAGGATAGGGTTCTAGCCCACAGTACAGTAAATGCCACTGGCATCTGCAAAATGTGATTTTCCTCATTAATGAAAATTATGACTTTTTCCAAAGGAAAAAAAAAGAGGGAGAGATAGAGACATCATTGTTTTCTAAAGTTAGGAACGCATAATGGAGGATTGGGTAAACATTTTGTATTTGATACTCTTTGAGGATGAGCTAGGGCATCCAAGATAAAAGTAGTCATAAAGGACTGATATTCTTTGATGACTAGGAATCCAAGATAAGAATAGCCCTGGTGGAACACACTCTGGGAACCCGAGTAGGGTATGTTCTGAGAGAGACAATGATGAGGATTTCTATAACTAATTGGTCTCGCCAACATTGCACTATTCTCTTGTGGAGAGATAGAGTTGTTAATTAATACCTTTCTATGTGAAATTTCTGGTTGATATGATGCTTTATATATAGGTTATAAATCTAAATCTTATTACGATAATTCTTCATATACAGAATGTCCAAGTACCCTATATGGATTATGAACATCTCCCTGGTTAAGAGGGAGTGTTGAAAAGTGTAACTAGGTTCGGTCTTGATAATGACATGTGTAATTGTGATTTTATGTAATTAATGTAAAGAAGAAAAATAAAATTATTTTTGTAATGTTTGTCTCATGGGTTTCATGAGGAACGAATTTTATTTTTACTTATGGCTCCCATTGTGAGCCCTTAGGATTGGTCATGATGTCAAATTGAGTCAATGTAATGTATGAAGGACCCTTCTTGGGCATGTTACATTTGTATATAGGTCAAATGAAATATTGAAAAGGCCCTTCAAGACCAAACTAAAGCACCTGCATCAAGTAGGCCTTAAATGAAATAATGAAGCTACACCAGATGACTTGTCAGCCTAGAAAACTATCAAGTTGATTTATCTCCCATGGTTAAACCACTATAAATAGGCATCTAGGATTCCATTTGGGACTCATATTTTCGGTCAAGGATAAGTCTGCAATAAGAAGTGTGACACTTGGGAAAGATCCTCATAATCAACAAAGAGAGGAAAAGGAAGAGTGAAGTATTTTGTATTGTTTGTCGATATGTTTTGGGTTGAGTATAGTCCACACATGGGAAGTATAGGTCTTGTCTTCTATAGAAGGAGCTGAGCTATTGAATTCGCTGTCAAATATCAATCTAAGGAGAAAGTTAAGTGAAGAATCAATCTGAGTTAAGGAGGAATATTTTCCATCTCAAAGCGAAGAATTTTGAGAGACAATATCTCTCTCAAACACTACAACTAGTGTTTTTGAATTAGGGCCAAAAGTTCCAGGTATGTTCATAGGAACTGAAACTGTAAAAGGAAATAGAGGAGGAAGAATCAAGAAGTTTGACTATCATTTACTCAAGGAAAATTGAACTTGTCAAGGAAGTTTTGTGACTTGGTCATGGAGAGGCAAGGAAGTCAACGGTATTGGTCTTA
>APFE030304274.1:0-10623 GCA_000404065.3 Pinus taeda
GTAGGCCATGTCTGGGTCAAATCCATCTGGGAATTTATATAAGGCCAAATCCGGGGGAGGTCTTAGGTTTTGAGGTATTGCATTATATACATTATTAAACCTAGCACAGTGTTCCAAAACTGTCTCTTGAGTACCTCTTTTAATCATATCATATTCACCAAGTATATGTAAAGGGTCCTTCTTTTTCTCCCACCTATTTGTGAAGGATTGATAAAGCTCATCAGGAGTATTGATGGAGTTTACAGGAAGTGATCTGAACCAAGTTCGCACATCCCCTGTTAGGCTTTGGACAAATATTCTCATCCTCACAGTGTCATCATCTATCTCATAATTTTCAAAATGATCTTGCATTCTCTTGGCATGCTGAATGGCTGAATAAGGGCCAGTGGAATCAAAATATGAGATTTTGGCCTGATAATCTTGAGGTAAGGCCACAAGATTGGCAGGTAGTTGCAGAGGTGCATATCTGGCCATATTCACTAGATTTTGGGGGTTGATAAAGGCAACTGGGACAACAGGAATAATAGGTACCACAGGGGTAACAGGTACAGAGGGTTTAACAGTGTTGGACAAGAGAACGTGTGTAGGAGAAGAAGGAATTAGTGGGGAACTTTGAGATGTTGATGGGGAACTAGGGGAATTAGGGGTAGAACGGAATAGGACTTTGATTGGAGTGGAGATTGGGTTAGGATGATCAGGCTGTGGACTAAGGTCAGCAAGTTTATCTTGTTTTTGCTGATTTCTAACTAATTTGGGGATTGTATTGGGATTTTGGAAGATAGAAGGAGGGTTGGGGTCAGGATTAGCCCTAGTGTACCGAAGATTCTTCTTGGGAGCCAGCTTCTGAGCTAGTCCTTTTGGGTTTTGTGAAATCTTTGTATAGCAAGGACCGGTCAGGAGGTTGAAAGGATCCCGTGTATCTGTATTGGGTATAAAGGATATCCGAGTCAGCTCTTCCTTGAGGCTGCAGATGTTTGTATGAGAGCAGTTTTGGAAGTTTCTTGGCTGATATTCAGACTTTGAGTGCAATCCCTGGCAGATATACAGTCATTTCTAGATCCTGAAAGTTCCCCAACGGAGTCGCCATTTATGTTAACACCCAGGTTGTTCCCTATGACTCCCAAGGGAATACGGCTGGGGTAACCACTAACCAATCTTTGGACTACAGCTTCTAGCCCAGCTGTAATCAGAGAGGGCTCTCTCTGTAAGGTTTGTCACTGTTTTAGTGAAGTTTTAGGCTAGTTATGAAGTGAATGTTTGATTGTTTTTTATGTTTGGTTGGGAGGATGCTTCTGATAGTTTAAGAGTCTGTCTGCAGGTAAAACTAATCCATTGGGCAATGGGGTCTTTGGCTGTTGTTTCCTTGAGATCCTGGCTTAAGTGCAGCTGGAATTACAGGGCCTGTGTGTATTTCACAAAACAAACTGTAAATTGTGAGAGTGGGATGGAAAACAACTAGCAAAGAGCAATTAAGGATTCTTTACTAAGCTGGGTAGTGTGAAGGAGGTCTATTATTTAGGAGCAATCACTTGAATTCCTGAAATAACATAGCACTGTGATGATATAGTGTTAAAGGTAGCACTGAAGAATTACTCTTTAAATACCTTAACTGAGGAAAACATATGAAACAGCTAGGATTGAGCTCAGGGTAATCAAGATTAAATCCTGAGACTATTCTTTTTCCTGGCCATTTAGATATTGAATACATGGAGAGCTTTGAACGATATATGAAAGTATAACAAACATATATGTAACAGAGAGTAACGAGATAACTTATTGAGCCATGGAATACACAGGAATCCTGCAACTTTGAGCCATACACCATCAAGAGATCAAGAGACACAATGCTTGGAGAAATCCCATCATTCTTTGTATTAGCTGCCTGAGATTTTATAACATCAGCGTAACATAAGAGATATCGAGAGATTTTTTACATCCGGAGTCCAACCCCTGCTAACAAATGCGAGGGGGAATATATAGAAATGTAATACAAAAATATCTCAAGCATTAAGTCATTTGAGAATAAAGTATCTTCTTACACTCGTACATGGTTTGTAGATGAGAAGTAATTACAGTCTTAAATGAGTTATAAAAGCTCTTAACTCCTGTCAGAGTAATTTTTGACCTTTGGGGTTTGCAGAGTCGGTTGAGCGGCTTTATCATAACTGTTGAATGATGTGCTGTGCAGCTGTTACTTTTTTGTGTCTTCTTGGCCCTGCCACCTGTGCTTGTTGATGCTGTTGTTGCGGCCGAGTACCTATGTTGAGTTGGCTCAGCGTCTTCATACCTGCTGATGAATCTTTTGTCCAGCTGTGTATGTAATACAAACCTTTTGCTGAAGAGAAAGATGTGATTACTTAACTTTGATTCAAAAGCAATCCTATTAATTCCTGCCATGTGTCTGGAGGAGGCAGATGATGCTTCAAAATTGACCCCATGGTCTCATCAGCCTCTGTATACTTATAAAAGTGAGGGGGCTCATCAAATAAGTGCGTAACTTCATTTCTAATAAAAAACAAATTATCTAATCTATCAAAAAGAATTTGCCCTGTTACTGGGCCTGCTCCTGAAGATGTACTTGGTGCTTCAGCAATCTGTGTTGCTGCAAAACTACTTACTCTCTTGACATATTTCTCATGTGGGAGTAATTTTCCTGATTCTAATAAGTTGGGGAGCCCTCTGTCCTGTAAAGCCATGAACCTATTCTGGAATTTATTGATGTCAGCTTGCATATCCTGGATTCTTCTGTCCAGGGTCTGAATTAGGTTCTTCATTGTCAGGACTCTTTTGATTAAAGAGATGGTTTCAGTCCTGTTTCCAATTCCCATTCTTACCAGCTGGGAACTTGTCCTGTAATTGAGCACTTCTATCATCTTGGGGGCAATCTCAGGCATATTTCCTAGAAATGCCCTTGCCCTCTGCAATTCTTTTCGTGCTCTGCTAATGAGTGCCACTTTCTCATATATGGCCTCAATATATTCCCATTGGTTGGTTATTGATTGTCCAATGGTGGTCCAGATAACTTTCTTGAGCTCTGCTGTAACTTTATCAAAAGAGAGCTCTTTTTCTAGCTCTGCAATTCTCTTCTTCAGAGCCTTCACTTCCCTTTCCCTCTCAGCCACATTTTGCTTTGATTTGTCATATTTCTCATTTATCTTTGCTAGGCTGTCCTGGGCTTGGCTAAGCTCCGACATCTGGGCCTCCAGCACCTGTATTTCTTTCCTCAGCTTCTGCATGTCCAGGCTTTCAGCCTGCTCTGTTGTTGGTGCTGAGGTGTCTGGAGCTGTGGTGTTTGGAGCATCCTGCTGTGCTTGTTGCTTTGGAGGGACAGTATCTTGAGGGGTTTCCTCAAGGTTTATTTCTTCTGTAGGCGGCTTGGAAGATTGCCCTGCCTCCCTCCGCTGCAATGCTGCTTCCAATGTGGTTTCTGTATCCTGCAGCTTCTCTTGTGTTTCAATCAGCTCCTTGTATAATGTCATTAATAAGGAAGCTACATCCTTTTCTTGCCTCTGCTGGGCAACCTCATCTGTCTGTGGGTGGAGAGTTGGGGGGATCTTCAGTTTCTTCTTTATTGCAGCCCTGTCTGCATCCCTCAGCTTAAGGACTTGTTGTACAGCCTTAACATCATTGGGGTCATGCCCAAACTCTATTATTATTTCCTCTAGTGCCTTGATTCTGTTATCTTTAGCTTGAGAGGATGCCTTCTCCAATTCAAGCTGTGCTGCAGTGTTGTTTAGGCTATTTTGCAACATGTAATTGATCAAGGTCTTGTCTGCCAAGGTGGCATAGACCATCTCACCCGTCTGTTTGTGAAGCTCGATCTGATCTATGGGGTGGATGTCTTTTGCCAGGACCTCCAGATTAGTCCTGATGTAGTCTGTAGCAGTTTGTGGTTGCTGAATTGTCGGGGTGAAGTGGCTCATGGTCATCTTGCCCTCTTGCACATCAAATGCGGACATGATCCTTTGCTGATTTGGAGGAGCCATGTTTAGCAGGTGATTGTAGAGCCAAATTTTTATTGGCTCACTCCTTCTTTTGGCCTCTTTGAACTGCTCTTTTATGCTTGCAGTTGTCCCCTGCTGCTGCCCTGAGGAGCTCACCTCTCCTAATATTGTCTTATCTTGCTCCTGCTGCAGGGAGCTGGTAGAAGCCTCCATACTTGGCATTTCCTCCTCTGAGAAGGGATTTAGCCTTTGCCTCTTCTCTGATGTTTCAGTGAGGGGAGTTTCCCTCTCTCTTTTTCTACTAATATCCTCCCTTTGAGGGGTTTGGAGGATGGAGGAATCAACTCTGGAATCCTGTCTAGGAGGCGCCATAGGTGTTGTCTTTTCTTGGGTAGCTATTTGGGCCTCTCCTTTCTGCTTCTCCTGACCCTGTTGGTCTGCTTGTTGCTGTTCCTGCTGACCCTGTTGTTGTTGGCCCTGCTGGCCCTGTTGTTCCTCTGGTTCTTCCATAACTTTATCCTTGCCCTTGTTCTGCCCTTGATTTGTAGTTTGCACTACCTCTTGTTGTGTTGCAGAGGATGAAGCAGCTGCTCCTGTTTGAGGATTTGGCAGGGAAAGCACCTGTTTAACCAGTTGCTCGGGACGAAATAGCAGTTGGGTTGGCGCTTTGAGCTTCTGCGGATGGTCTGGAGTAGGCTGGTAGACTGTTCGTCGTGATATGCATGCAGACAGTGCAGAGGTTATTTTTACAAAAATAATGAAAAAACGCGAAAAATTGTGAAAATATGGCCTTTTTGCTTTATTGGTGCGCTTTTTGAGTGACGTCAGCATGTGGGTCCGGGTCGGATGACGTCAGCAGGACGTCATCGGGTGACGTGGCGGCCTAAGACCGGTCCACGGGGGCGATGAGGTGGCGGCCAGGTGGGCGAATGGGGGACGGGATGCGCGGTTGTGGCATTGACGTGGGCAACAGCAGGGCGGGGACGTGGGAGGACAGGTGTCGCCATATCGGGCCCCCTCCTGCACGGCAAGGAATCTGTCAGAGGGGGCTCCGACGGAGTTTGGCAGCGACGCGTGTCCCCGCATGACGTAAGCATCTGACAGATATCGGAAGGTATCTGTCGGACGTCGGGGGCCTTCCGAAATCCATGAGGGTCGTTGATCTGCAGGCGCGCGATCGGACGGTTGTCGGGCGAGGGACCTGCACGGCGGATAAAGTCAACCTTTCTTAACGGTCGGACGTCGGGCCCCTCCGAAATTGCTGTTGGCCGTAGATCTGGCAAGGCCGCGATCAAATGGTCATCGGGTGAAGCAGCTGCACGGAGGATAACAGTCAGCGGGAGGATTATAATATAGTATTTCTCGGCAAGTACGCCCCCGGCGGGACCCTCCACTTTATGAATGATTTTCAATAGTTTTGGATGATTTTATTTAATAAACTCATATTTTCCCGACAACATTAGGAACGGCAAACCAAAGGTTTTCCATGTAATTTTTCGTACAAAGCATATGGGGGAAAAACATAGGATAAACGGGTTTTGATGAAGTTATATGAAAAGGCGCACATTGGTTCCCAACCTTAGGATAAGGCGGGGAAGGTGCGTTTTATCACATTTTTGCCCTTTAATGGTATAAGGGAACACAGAAAGGTTTCTCTAAGGGTTTTCAGGCAACAATGGAGACTTGACTAGGTAGATATGTTCAGATGGAGAGAAGGGGTTAGACTTGGGTTCTTGACCTTAACCAGATGTTAATTCAATTCCCTGGGAGTGGAAATTATGGCTATAGTGCCAAGGAGGGGATATTTATACATTGTGAGGGGTTTATACACCATGGTGTTATATTAATAGGGGAAATGGAGTATAGGGAGCTAGATAATAGAGTTAGTTGTTAATGTGGGGGGAAAATATGGATGAGGATCAGTACAACCAAGTTTTCTTGAAAACAACTTAGTGTAAAGAGTAGATCAAAATGAAAAGACTTTTGCACAAGAAATGTAGCTTTTAAAGGCCATAAGAACCATCACAAAGCCTTAAGTTTCTCTTATGTACACAACTTGTGAAGGGGTGTTAGTAATGAGTGATATGCAGATGGAAAAGGGAAGTTAGTCATGCTCCACTGTGTTGCTTTGCCTATACATGTTTAGCAAAGTTGATCTTGGAAGAAACACCACTTCTGCAACCCCATCTACCTACCCACCTAATTTGCCTAACATTTTTTATTTCTCCTTGGAGGGTGCATTTGGACTTGCAAACCCTTTGTGTGACTTTTCTTTTGCATTGGCTTTTTTGCTTTCATTTCCTATCTAGTACTGCCCTTATTTCTTCCAAGGCCCCAGATTAAGCAGTTGGGAACCTTAGTTTCTCTACTTAACTACTGATCTGCCAAGATTAAACAGTTTGGACAGATTTCTTTCTCTATTCTACAACATAAATTGAAAACATGGCATGATCCAGATTAGACTGTTGGGTCATCCATCAAAACTTTAATGAGTATGGAGACATATACACACCTTCTCTTTTCTTGCAAATATGGAACCTTTGTAGCAGCAAAATGGAGCATATTTGGCACTTGTATTTGCCAATCATGAAATATGAAACCTATTGGTATAGGTATCCAACAGCAGGTAGGCTAGGACCTGTAGCCAAAAGATTGGTGAGTGGTTACCTCGGCTGTATTCCCTTTAGGAAGCAGGGAACAACCTGAGTGATAACACACCCCAAGGTGAAATACTATGTCTAATAAATCCCAAGTCTAAAATCTCTTTTAACAACATCTGCAACTAACAAAGTTCTAGAGTTGTCATCCTATAAGGTGTCTTGGAGATTGGTTTTGCACCAGGTTTTAGGTCAATTTTGAAATCGATCTCCCTCACAAGTGGTAATCCAGGCAATTCCTTAGTGAAAACATCCTCGAATTCTAAGAAAAATGGGTGTTGATTTAGGGAGGGTCCTTTTTGGTCACTTATAGCCTCGGCCAAATATAGTTTATAACCTTTCCAAAGACATCATTTTACCTTCATTGTGGAGATGAATCATAGGTACACTCCTCTCTTGATACCACAAATCTCAATTGACCTACCTTCATCATCTAAAAAAATCACCTTATTTTTTAAATAGTCTACTAAAGCTCGATAATCTTCTAGCCAGTCCATTTCAATGATTACATTATACGTCCCCAATGTTGTGAGATATGCCTTCAACTTAGTTATACACGCCCTAAGGTTCACCTGACATTGGTAAACACTAGGTCCTACTACTTGTTTTATCCAAGAAGCCATTTCGAATTGTTTAAATTCATCGTGCTCATAGGCTGCCAGCCCACATCTTTCTAATGCAACTGATGGAATGAAACTATATGTAGCACCAGAATCAAACAAAATTGTAACTTTTATAGGTTTATCATACCTAAGGTTTCTATTGTGGTGGATTGGTGTTCAAATTGTTATCAACTATTGCATATATCCGATGGTGGCCGCTTGTTTTCCCCATTGGTGCTTTTCCTTCTCTATGATTGTTACTAGTTTGTAACTTAGTATAGTCACAATGGTAATGAGGTTCCCTGCATCCCCAACAAGTGATGTGTGATAGACTCTGAATAGAATATTGTGGTGTTCTTTGGAAAGAGTTCCTTCCAGTGGGACCCTTGCTCATTCTTGTGGCTCCTCGTGTCTTAACATGATTTGCATGAGTCCTCGAGGTTGTGGGTGAAGTTGCATTAGCAACCATTGAAATCCTCGTTGTAAGCGATCTGGGTACAACCCTGTCTCCATATGGCAGTGTCCTCAAGATTCCTCCCCTAGAGAAGGTGATATTGGTTGTTGTGGAAAAAATGTTTTATTTCCACATTTTAAGTCTAGTTTTCTTTAACATATCAAGCATATTCAATAGCTTCTACAACTAAGGATGGTTTCCACATCCGCACCATTGCCCTAATCTTAGGGTTTAACTTATAAATGAAACGATCTGCTTGGTGCTGATCAATATCCATGTAGGAGACATACTTGACCAATTCCATGAATCTAATATCATATTCCTCTACATTTCAGTTTCCCTATTCCAAAGCATGGAAGCCTCCAAACTGTTGCTCTTCATAATATGTTGGTAGGTACTTTTTCCTGAATCTCTCCTCAAATAACTCCTAGGTAACTATGTTAGGAGTGAGTTGTAATTGACACTCTAACTTACTCTATGAGTTCAGTGCACTATCTATGAGTTGGAATATCATTATTTTAGCTTTTCAATTGGAAATGTAATCTCTTAGTGCGAAGCACCTTCTCACTCCCTCTAACCAGACTTCTCCCCATTCACTGGCACGACCTCCAACAAACTTTGGGAGAATAATCTTTTGGAGTTCCCTAGAAATTCCCTCGATTGGAGGTCCTCTATTAGACTCTCTCAATCCCTCAAGATTTCCCAACCCTGATGGAGGGTGCTCCACTTCTACTTCATATGTTTGGTGCCCTCTTAAAGTCTCATTAATTGCTTCCAGGGAGCACAATATGAGAGCCAGATCTGGAAATGGAAATGGGTCATTTGTAGGAGGTCCTTGTGATGATCCTCCTTGACCTCGATTTCCTCGCATCCTCACCATTTTGAATTGTCCAAATATTTGTACGACAAACAAGACTTATTAGTGCAACTTATGACCTTGTCAATTCTTACTCGGCTCAGGCATGTTTTTACAAAATGATAGGTATATTTTTTCCTTTTAATATGCTCGTAAACAAGCATTACTAATACTGAGAATATCCTCATGGATCTATCAAATCCTCTCTCATCATTGGCTAAGCAAGCACTGCAACACACTACTAGTCACCCTTAAATATCTTTAGATATGTGTAAACAATCATCCTAAATCCATCTTATATATTTTGAGCATTCACAGAAGTGTCCTCTTAAAATCCCATCAACAATGCTAAATAGACCTTTTTTTTAAAGTATCCTTGTGTTTCAAAGTAGGTGCCTAATGGTCTCAATCAATTCAATACTGAAATTTTTGTTAAATATTTACAGTCCAATTGACGTATATAGAATGATTAGTTCTTCATGTTTTAATATAAAAATACTATATATTGTCTTAAAAGTGGTTCTAACATACTAATCAATTGTCGTTCAAATTTGACAACTTTATGTATTAACACGTTGAATTTGTTATCTATATATATTATATTATATATATATATTATATATATAATATAATTATATATATAATATATATATATTATAATATATATATAGTTCGAGACAAGTAAAATCTAGTAAATTAAAATAAAAAATATGTTTTGTGCAATGCAATGGAGATTGGATCTTAAAGGTTTAGAATATAGGCTTATCCATTCACAAAATCTTGTGTTTTCGTATATATATATATATAGTTAATTCTATGCATTAAGTATTGTCTCGAGTGACATGTTTTTTTTAGGGAACAATTTTCTTTTTAGATGAAGAAAATCATAATATAGATATCACATTAAAATATATAACATATAAAATTGGTAACATTGAATTTGGTATCAAAGACCTACCAGATAATGTTAAGGAATTTATCAGGAAAGACTGTGATATCGTTCTTAGGAAGGCTAAGCCTCCCACAAAAAACATTAACAAAGATGAATTTCTTGCCCTTAAAGCTCTAAAGGAGAACCTCTACATTGTCAGCCTTAAAGCTAAGAAAGGCGGAGCTATCATCATTCTTGATAAATTTGATAATGTGAACAAAATGATTGACCATCTCTATAATAGTGGTAGTTACATCAAGATTAATAAGAACCCTATTAAAAAAATTAGTAAGGAAATATTAATCACCATTAATTCCATTAATTCCCTTAAACCTCTCTGTAATAAGCTTATTGAAAGAAATCCCCTTACCCCTAGAATTTATGGCCTTCCTAAGATTCATAAGGTTTGGGTCCCCTTGAGACCTACTGTTAACACAATAGGTGGGCCTACATATCTTGTAGCTAAATTCTTAGCTTAGAGGCTCAAACCTTTTGTTGGTCGCATTGATTCATGTGTTAAGGACTATGCTTCCTTTATTAAAGAATGCAAGGATATTAGGTTGGATCCTGGTGATTTGTTAGTAATATTTGATGATGTTTCCCTTTATACCAATGTTCCCATTCAAGAAGCCATTGATGTCTTAAATCAGATCATTGACAATGGCACTTCCAATTTAGTTGGCCTCTGCCTCACCTCTACCTTTTTCAGTTTCCAAGGTGATTTCTGTTAGTGTCAGTCTTTCTAGCCTTCCTCCAGTGATCAAATATGCTCTTACAAAGTGATTGTGAAGTGTCAAGGTCAAATTTTGTCATTCCAGTGAGTCTTCAAGCAAAATTTGGTTACTAGGCATTAGGTCTAGGGTTTGCTCTCACTCTTTTCAAAGTTGCCCAAATGCCAATCTATGTCACTATTCAGCTGAGTCTATCATCATTCATAGGGTTTTCATTATCATCTCAGTGTCTAATGAGTCATTTTACACCTTGTTCATGCTTCAGTTGCGCCTAGGTAAGGTCATTTCCCTCTCCTCGGGTTTTGAAGGCAATTTTTCTTGGACGGTCAAATCATCGGCAAAACTTGTTTCCTGATGTTCATACACCTTCCCCTATCCTTAAAGTACCTTACCAAATGCTTCCCATCACTGAGATCCCCCAAAATCCTCATTTTTCCACAAACCCTAG
>APFE030304279.1:2186-19646 GCA_000404065.3 Pinus taeda
CACCGCTCACAAACAAATCACAGATCAATACACTAGTATTTTGACGTGGTTAAAACCCTCAAAGAGGGAAACAGTCCATGGCCTGAGCCAACGTGGCCACTTCAGGCAATTTATTAATGAAGAATGAAAATTTACATAGGCTTGTCTCGTGAATGGTTAACCTACAAATGAACCTCCATGCGCTTTAAATAGAATTCATGGACCAATCGGGTGTTAAGCCACGGATCAAGTGTTGGTAATACCGAGGAGAGAATGAACCGTCAGATCACTACATATCATGACCATTGGATTGTAAGTTAGAAATGTACATAGTAAAGAAACACACTTTACCTAACTCTATACTAGACCAAGTTATACTTAACTATTCTTATGTGTCGAAATATCCTAACAACAGTTCCATCCCCACATTTTTCCTCTCCACGCATTTACATTATCCAGGCTCTTCCTTCTGACTGAAGGCAGAGGGATTTTATTCTCCTGTACTAATCCGGATCGGTAATCTAACTAAAATCCCGCTGAATCCAAGGAAAGATTTCTTGGAGGCGCATGGAAGGTGGGTCCGATGCCTCTGCCATGGAGGCTGAGAGGGCTTGGGAGAATGCCACCCTACACGGGGGATGGCAATCAACCCTGGATGATGTGGTTGTAAAACCATCTTTTAAGAATGCTGACAGGGAAAGGACACATCATTTATCCCAAAGAGGAGATAGCGCGGATCGGAAGAAAAATGACTCACATGAGCACCTAAACCGCTATAAAAAGTCACATAATCCTGTAAAAACCACGGCTCTTCCTTCTGCAATCAAGCTTGATAGTGTCCACTTGACAGAAAGGATTGAAAGCTTATAGAATCTTTCCCTTATAGGTAGGTGGCATTTCCCCGAAATGAATGACGCAGAGATGAGGAAATGGCTTGCAACCCATTGGAAACCAGTGATAGGAGATACCCCTATTATATCAAACCTTATGAAGGAGTCGTATTGTTTCCACTTTCTAAGTGCTGCTAATGTCAAGGCTATCTTCAAAGGCCCGTGGGTCTTTAGAAGGAGCTTCCTCGCTCTTTATAGATGGTACATTAGATATGATCCACTGAAAAAACGCCCTCTAATAACCTCATTTGGGTAAAACTTCCAAATCTTCCTTTAGAGCTATGGTCTAAGGAAACCCTCGAGGAGATTGGTAATTCAATTGGCAGATTTGTCTATGTAGAACCATGGTGTTTGGGAGAAAAGGATAAGAGAATAGCTTGGATCCTCATAGAAAAATCTTATAGGGGGGGATGTCCAGATCACATCGAGATTGCCTGGAGAGATCAGATAATCAAGCAAAGATTGGACTTCTGGGGCATCCCATTCAGATGCGCAGCCTACCATAAAACATGCCATCTCATAAAAAATTGTCCTCAGCATAAGATTCTTAAAAGCAGGTTCCTTGGAGACATTCCTCGTCCGCCAACTTATCTTCCACAGAGCTGCTAGATGAAGAGCAACCCAAGGTGTCAACACCTCTGCGGATATTATCTCAGGACATCACTCTGTTGCCAGAAACCAGACCTGGCAGCCCTGATAAAAATGACGACCCTTTGAACAACAGTCCCTCATCATTTCATCGCCCTCCCATCCTGGAAACAAGGGAAGATTTAGTCGTCCCCTCCCCTGTTCCCATGCAGGTAAAGGATTTTTCCTTGGGATCTCATCCCATCCCTATTTTTTCTTCCTCTCCAACTCTCGATTAGAATCTTTTATCTCAAATAAAAGGAAAAGAACCATGTGTGTCTGTCACCCCTGTCAATTCCCATGCTTCATCTCCAATCAACCCATATGACAGTGATCTGGATTTTCTCCTCAGTAGAAAGTCCCTAGAAATGGAGCCATTAACTATCCACAAACCTACGAACCAGACCTCTCGCTTCATAAGCCCGAACTCTGCAAACAATATAACTGTTCGAAAAAAGAGTAGAGGTGGCAGTAGACATTTTAGAGGAAGGACTACTGTAACAGACAGTGGGGTCAGGAACCTTTCTTTGGTTGATGTTCCTATTTATGGCATGCCAGATTCACAACCTCTTAGAGCAAGCGTGGTTGATCAATCTTCCAAATGACTTTTATTATCTCTATGATTATCAGGGGTCTCGGCGTTGACCCTAAATTCCTAACGCTGAAGAATTTCTTCTATTCCTCTAGGCCGGGAATAATTCTTATCCAAGAAACTATGCACAGTTGTGAGGCTTCCATTTCTTAATTTAGGAAAATGTTTCCATCATGGTATATGGTGGCCACAGAGGCAAGAGGTCTGCCAGGAGGCTTAGCAACTCTATGGGATCCTCATCAGATCAAAGCTAAAGCATATAGGTATTTTGCCAGAATCATCATTTCGGCCTCCATTAGGGGCAAAGATTTCCCTATAAACATCTCAAACATTTATGCGCCTTATAAGAATAGAGCTCCTTTTTGGGAAAGGTTCTTCACCTCAGATATGTTTGATATTGAACATTTGATTATTGCAGGTGACTTAAATATAACATTGAGCTCGGAGGAATGTTGGGGAAGTTGTAAGAAAAAATACTTGGTCGCAGATAGCATAAAGCTCGAGATTCTAAATAAGAATTTGGTGGATATTGCCCCATCGGAAATGAAGCCAACGTGGGTAAATGGAAGAACTGATAATACCTATATCACAAAAATAATTGACCAGTTTTTAGTGCATATCAACATTATAGATAAAATGGGCATGCCTTATTCTTCAGTGGGGAATTCACTTGTTTCTGATCATAGGCCTATTCTTTTATTCTAGCGGGAAAAAGGTTTCAGAATGGGGTATCCATTCAAATTAAATAGAAATCTATTAAAATACCCGACCTTTAATGAGCACATCTATAAGGCATGGAAAGAGCTAACAGCTAAAGCTATGTCTCTCCCTTTGTTAACATTTAGAGATAAGATGGCTGCCATGAGAAAGCTAGTGAAGAAATGGCAAATTGAAAAAAGGAGAAAAGACAGGAAAGATCTTCAGACAGTGCAACAGGAGCTGGATAGCATTTTAAAATTGTCAGATGCTAGCTCATGCTCCTTCAGCATGAAATGCAGCATAAGACAGCTTGAAAGGAAAAAATATAAATTGCTGAAGCAGGAGGAAACTTTTTGGAGGCTCAAAAGCAGGGCATTATGGCTCAAAGAAGGTTATAAAAACATGAAGTTTTTTCATAAATATGCAAACGCCAAACATGAGAAAAACACCATCTGGAAGATAAGAGATGGAAAAGGAGGCTTTCTTGTTTCCCAACATGACATCACAATGGAAGCAATAAGACATTTTAAGAGACAATTCAGCAGAAGGATAGATGTTGCTTTTCAGGACATCCTGTGGGGTATTGAAGTGTCCCCATATGTTTGACGATGAAAAGAACGAGGCCCTATTTCGGCCTGTCACATAGAATGAGCTTCTTGGAACTTTGAAGTCTTTCAAGAAAGATAAGAGCCCAGGTCCCGATGGCTAGACAATCAAATTTTTTCACCCACTTCTTCGACCTCATCAAGCATGATTTGCTGAGGATGGTGGAAGCGTCTATGATGTCTGGTAGCATTGACCATATCACTTCTTCCACCCTGATTGCCTTAATTCAGAAAAAGGGGGAGGCAGAATCTTTTCATGATTTCAGACCAATATCATTATGCAACATCTCTTTCAAAATCATCACTAAAATCATTGCTGAAAGAATAAAAGGTACTCTAGGCTCCTTCTTATCAAATGACCAACATGCTTTTCTGAAGGGCCGCAATATAATGGATACAGTGGCTAATACACAGGAGTGCCTGTTCTCTATGTCTTCTCAAAATACAGAAGCGACCATCATGAAAATAGACTTGGAGAAAGATTTCGACTGCTTAGAATGGGGGTATATTGAATGTCTTCTGGCTAAGATCGGTTTGAGATCCAATGCCATCCAATGGATCATGGCCTGCGTAGAGAACATGAACTATGCAGTAATTATCAATGGTATTCCATCTCATTATTTTCAAGCTGAGAGAGTTTTGCGTCAGGGATGTCCCCTTTCGCCTATTTTATTCATTTTGGCCATGAACTCTCTAAGCATCCACATCAATAAAGCAGTCGTTGAAAACTGTTGCAAGACTATTAATATTTGTAGGCAAATCTTCATTTCACACAACCTTTTCGTTGATGATGTGCTCTTATTTTCTATGCTATGTAGAATTTCATGGATGTGTTTAAAAGATATTCTTGGAAGATTCCAAAGAGCCTCCGGGCTTTTTATCAACAAAGGGAAATCCTCACTATATCACAATGATGCCAACATGGAGATGGTGAATTGGATTTCCGAGTTATTCGGTATTGAGACAAGACCACTCAAGGAGGGCCTCAAATATTTAGGCTTTCATCTCAAAGCTAAGGGTTATTCCAAGTATGACTGGCAATGGCTGACAAAAAGATATTATAGAAAGATATATGCATGGGAACATCGGAGTCTATCCTTGGCAGGCAGAGTCATTCTCTGTCAATCTGTTTTGATGCAGAGGGTCGTTTATTGGGCTCATTTATTCTTCCTCCCGGCAAGCATTATTCTCAAGTTGACCAAGGTTACGACAAATTCTATTTGGGGTGGAAAATCTAAATAGACAAAGTTCCATCTCTCTAAAATGGACAGAATTTCATTGCCTAAGCGCCTTGGGGATGGGGCTTAATGGACTTGAGGGCTTTTTGAAAGGATCTATTATGTAAATCGCTCTGGAGAGGGATCTTTGGGGATGGTCCGTGGAGTACCACTGTTAAACTAAAATATATGAAAGGCAAAAATCTGGAATATTGGTACAGAACTGGAGCAATTGGAACCAAACATGGATCAGCCATTTGGCTCCGTTTTCGGAAGGTTGAGAAATACTTTTTAAAGAAACTAAGGTGGAGGATTCACACTAGAAACAATATCTTAATTGGTATTGATTCCATTGCCTGCAGTCGCGGAATCACTTCATTTCCTTAAATCCTCTTGTTTTCCCTTCACAGAAATGGTTTTTTTACATGGGATAAACTTATCTCTGAATGGTGCGGACTTGATCCTTTATGGAAGGATGCCAATGATATTTGCCTACCAGTCGATCTGAGCTCTTCATGAAAGCTGTCAAAGATGCTCAAAAGGGTAGCGGGATTCGACGTGATGGAACGACTGATCACCTAACTTGGTCCATGTCAAATGCTCAGGTGACAGCTAGAGTAAAAGATATTTACTTTGACTTTATTTCTTCAAGGGTTCCACATAAAAGCTATATTTTCCCCTCTCTGGAAATTGGGGTGCCCCCCTAAGATGATTTTTTTTGCATGGTTGGTGTTTAACAACGAGAACCTGACATGGGACAACTTGAGGAAAAGAAGCTGGCATGGCCCAAGCAGGTGTTTGATGTGTGAATCAGATGAAGAGTCAAATCTCCACATGTTCTTCCAATGCAAATCCTCTCAACAAATCTGGTATGATCTTGCCATTATTTTTGGTTTTCCTCATGTTGTTTTTGTTTCTATCCATGCTGCTTTTGAATGGTGGTGCAGTCAAAGGAAGCCAAGGCGTTTTCTCATCGTTATTATGTTATGGTGTGCATGGAAGTGGAGGAATCACAAAATTTTCCAAGATTCCAAAGATCCCTATAGTTCCATTTTGCACCGCATCATTGCTATCTTCGACTCAACTCCAAAATAGTTGGCCAATTAGCTCGAGCTACATGTCTATGGCTATTGTTTTTGGAATCATTGGTGAATGTGGTATCCTGGTTTCTCTTGGAATATGTCTATCCCGGTTATATTTTTTGTGCATATTTTCCATATTCCTGAATCTGCTGTAAATGTGTTTGCATATGTTTTATGCCCCTGTTTCTCCATGATGTAGGTATCTGTCCTTCTGTATATGGGGCTTTCTTGGACATCTGTCTTTTGATGTTTCTCATATGTCCTGGATCATGGCTTCTCTTGCCACTTTTTTGTATCCTATGTCAGTTTTTATATTGTCTCAATATAATCCATGATGCTTTTTTCTCTGAAAAAAATGGTTATCAAATATTTTCCCCTTTCATATGTTGAAGTTTACAAGTTGTATTATGCTTTGTCTTAACTTTTCATTGAAACTGTAATTTGAAGACTCTGAAATACAAGCCAAATTGAGAAATCTTGCTTCATAGCTTATAAGTTCTCGTAATTCTTTATGATCTAAAATTATAGAATCATTGAAATAATGGTTTTTGTCATGAATATCTATATATTATATATATAATATATATATATATAATATATATATTATATATATATATAATTATATATATTATATAATATATATATATATATATATATATTATATATATATAATTTCACATGGAGTTCGAAGAATCGGGAAGAAGAGAAAGATTAACGCTTAAAGGAAAACCATACAACAAATTAAGGACAAGGCTAAAGGAGTTGAAAACCTAGAATCTGGCGACTATAATCTAAACATGGCTCTCATCACTGACACTACTTTCAAAACACAAGATGCTTTCAAAAAACAAGATGTAGGTAATATTAAATGGGAATACATTTAAATTTTCCTTTAAGAAACATAATGGTTAGAATGAGATATTTAAATTAATGATAACAATGCTTGACTTAAAAAAATTAGAAGAACATAATTGCATAATGTTGTTGCTAGGGCGAAAATATTCCCATGTTGTGATATGATATGCTAGATTTTAGAGCATGTGCACATTCCTACTCATTTCAGTATAGATTGTAATAAGAATGTGATAGCATCCTATAAGCTTGAAGTGCTTCCTATTATTTATAAACTTAGCTACCCAAGATATTGTTAATTAAATTATTAATTTAAATAATAGAGTTCTAAAGGAGAGTGTTAAGTATTATAATAAAATCATTGAGGATTAGTTGAGAGAATATGAGAAAGGATATAAACTCAAAGCATCTAAGGGTTATCCCACTATCATCATTAAGAGACCTTTTAGGTTTACAATAAAAAAATATTCCAGGTTGTATGGGGAGAAAGGCCGTAAACACTACAAAGTTTAGTGGATTTACTTGATTCATAATGTCCATCATGAGTCAAAAAAAATTAATTGGGTTCGTATTCTATCTCAAAGTCTGATAGTTGGCCTTAAATTATCAATTTTGACCCCTCCAGGTTATGAAAAAATGTTTTCCATGCCATCATATCTTATGGATATAGCCATTACCCCCATCCCTTTCCCTGTGATGAAATGAAATTATTCCTCTAGTCAACATCAAGCCATTTAGAAGTATTCTTTTGTTTTATGGGAAAGAAATTTCATGTTTCATTTTTATCATATTTGAAACTTTGTCATGATCCCTTTGCATGAGGTCATATTTGGGAAATCTCCTCTAAGAGTTAGCCAAGACCTTAAAGAAGCATTGGAAAAAATAGGTGATTGGTTCATTGATGAGTTGTTTACAAAAATCATGGTATATGGTAGTGAAGTAGGTCCTCAAGATTTACGTAGATCCATTCCTAAAATAATTTATATTAGTGTTACACAACATTTTGTCATTGTCCCTGTACTCCCTATCCACGATCTTGGAGGACCTCTATAGTGAACCCTACATGCTTTCCCATCATGAAGAAACTCCCAATATGTCCCTCTTCATGAGAATAATAATTCCCTTTTGCATAATTTCCCAAGAATCTTCCTTTTACCACAGTTTACAAGGCCAGTGCTAATGACTTGTTTCCTCCTCGCGCTGACGTTCAGAGATTAAAAATAGAATTAGCGAAGTACGAAGCGACTGAGCATTTTCCCAGTCGCATTGATCCTATTTTGGATTTTTTTTTAAATATGGAGTTGAAGCTTAAATATGGAGTCAAAGCTTCCAGATCTAGGATCTTCGTAACCAAATTCTAGTAGATGGTTGGGCTGGATGGAGCCGAAGAAGTCAGTTTGGGCTCCTTTCCCCTCTTAGGATGGAACAAACTCAAGAGATAAGACCTTCTCCCATGATGAAAGGAACCATCTCCCATCCATCCAAGCTATATAAACCACTCTTTTCCCAAGCTAAACTAGTTTTGGAGTGAGTTTGAATGATCAACAAGACATCTATAGCTTGTAGCTTTCTAGTGTATTTTTGAGGGAGAATAGTGTGTTTTAGTTTGGTTTGAGACTAAAGGGAAGAGGCCTCGAAACTTCCATTGTTGGGGCTATCCAAGAGATGCTGGAAGAAATGTGGGAACCCAGATACGTCGGAGGAGACCAACAATGTCAATGCAATGGTTATAATCTCTTTCTGATTTATATGAATACAGCTATTGATTTATTTCCTACATGAAGTGTTATTTTACATCTTTACGGCTTAATGTTCCTTGACCTGCTAAGTAGGCTAAATACAATATTGTATGCTATCACATTTGTTATTGTTGTTCATTTGCTTGTTTTAGGTATTCGAAGGAAGGAAACGAAAGATAGTCGGAGTGAGGAAGCAAGATCATCACCAAGCGGAATAATGCTCTAAGAGGTAGGCCGTCTTAATTGATTTGAGCTTAAGGAGATTTTTCAAAAATTGTTTGTTTGTGGCTAGACCCACTCTCTCGAGCTAGAGGAATTGTTTGTGTCCATACTAAGAATTTATCTACACCAAAAATTGGTGACTCCAGTTGAGAACCAATCCTTCTATTTGATTGATTGTCATTTTATGGTTTTGTGTAAACTTTCCTAGTGCCACCATTTCCCTTTAGTTTTCTCTTCTTTTCCTAGTTTACTGCTCTGAGTCTAAAATTTACAATGACATGTCTCGTTTTTTCCTTTGATTTTTTTATTTTTTTTTTGAATCCCTCGATCGATGCTCTTCTTGGCCAAACAATCGTGCCAATGAAGCCTTTCAGCGCTAGTTGTAGTCTAGCTAGTCACATCGGTCATGCCGATGAGGGCTTGTTGTCAGTTAGGCAATCACTTCAATTCCTGTAAGTGAATATTAGGGTTTCTCCTGGATCATAACCAGTGTGTCTTGCCCTATTAATTTGTACCTCTTAGCTCATTTTGAATATGTTCTCCTTGATTGGAAAGCTTCATTGGCTTGGTTTGTGTGCTTGATTGGTTTTCCTTCTTTTACTTGATTTTTTGAGTCTTTGGATGGTTTGTGGCCCTAGGGCATCTAGGTCGTCATCCATTCAGTTGTTTGTGTGCTCAGCGAGTCAAGTGGTTGGTTAGCTACTACATGCATTTTCGTTTTTTAGTCCTTTGTTCTCTTTGACTTCAATTAAATAAGTTTGGAAGGTTGTGTTTGTTCTTCTCATGATTAAGTGTCTCTTTTCAGGCATAGATTACATTGCTCGTCTTGTTATTGATTGAATGATTGCATCATTGGTTTGGAAGGAATTATCTTTTTGTGCTTTCCATTTGATTGATGTTGATTGTTTTGAAAAAAATTCATTGAAGTGTTTGTGAAATATTCATGTTATGATTCCATTGAAAAATACATAATTCTAGTTTTCTCAATCAATATGTTACATTAGCTAGCATCGTTGGAGACTAGAGTTGCATCATCATTTGTATTTGAAAAGAAATGAATTCTTTTTATTGTTAAAAGGACTAGTTGAAGTGCATTTAATAGGAAGATTTAGTGCATTTTGGAGATTTATTAGTGAAAGCTTTTATTATTTGATTGTTGCATTAATTATGTGTTCTTTATCTCTCAATTAGTGTTAACTTTCATCGAAGACAAAGATTTATTTTCTCATATAGCTGCATATAGGAGTTTTTTTAGTTGACAGTGGTAGGCCCTTGTAATTGAAACCTAATTCAAGATCAACCATTAAAATCTATTGAATTAACCTAAGGAAGCATTGAAACTTAATGCTTATATTTAGAAGTCTAGGCTAGAGACATGTTCTGACATCTTTAAACCTAGCAGCAGTAGTTCGCTTCAGCATTAGACAATGCTAGTACAGAGTTGTGCTCCCTATACTGTCGTGTATATAAAGGGAGACCCCACTAGATTTGCAATCCTTTATTTGTAGGAAGTTGAGTCTGCCACCTTGTAAACGTGATACACCGAACAGAGCATTCTAGGAGATTTCTTGCTTGTACTTTTCGGTTCGTTGGGAGGTATTTTGTAGTTCACAATTACTTGGTAATCCCTTTTTCTTAGATTATCCTAAGTAATCATTTTGGTCTTTTTGAATCTTTGAATTTAAAAGATCATCAAGTGCTTTTCCTTTCGATCTCATTTTAAATCTAAAAGAGACTAGAGTCAACTTTCATCCTTTTCTCGACTCTTAAAATATGAAAATGAAAAATTTTGTTTTAGTGTATTAAAATAAAATACCCATGAAATATTCCTGGTTAAAGTTATCTTCCTTAGTGATTGTTTAGGGTTGTTTCCAATGGCAACATTTCTAGAGTCTACTAGTCAAGGATTCCCCTCGGATGGGAATCCTAGTGCTTTTCCTACTTTTGGAAATGTTGGTGCTCCTTATATGGCAATGTTATCCCTCCCTGGGTTAACCATTGGTTTACCTATCTAGTTATTTTTGACCTCAGTGGTCTCGTGTCTCCCAACTCCTATCTAGCCATCTCCTTCATTGGAACCAAATCATGTTGATTCTAAGGTTGACCTCTCTCCTTCTTCCCCTGTTTCTTCATCTTCCCCTTCTACTTCACTTGGTGAAAGTTTAAAATCTAGTAACCAGGAGGCTAAGAAGAATAAGAAGAAGAAGAAGACAAAGAAGAAGAAATCAGATAAGCGAGAGGCCAACCATGCGGTGGTTACTCCAAATGCACCTCTTGTAGAGAAACCTTCTAATCCTCTGCGGAAGGTAAAATTCCCTTACAAGTTGTGTAAGGATGACCATCTCCTTCGAAACTGTCCTTGAATTCCCAGAGTATTAGAGGTATGGTCTGAAGACCCGAATTGACCATCCCCAATGACCTTTCAAGATCATGTTGATGCTACACCTTCAGCTAATGATGGTAAGAAGAAGGGAAGGATTAGATTCCCCTGTAGGTTATGTGAAGGAAAGAATCTTATTCACCTTTGTCCTCTTAAGGATAAAGCTTCCAAAATTTCGGAAAACCTTACAGCTCCTCAACCCCAACTTCATGTTGGTTATCAGAGGCTTTCTTCTAACCCTCTCCTAGTTGGTAAACAGATTAACTTAGATTCATCTCTTGCTCATCCTTCTCTTCTTGTGCATGACTCTCTTTATCTATTCCTAACCAACCATTGGTTGAAAAGAGTGTCGACTTGGCTCCACCTTCAGTTGTTCACTATGTTCCCGAAGAGAGTGGTGATCATACTACTCATGTTCTTCTCGTCTCCTCAGATTCTCATGAATCAAAGAGTGACCCTCCTGTCTCAGTTGTTCAGGGGAGTCCTTCTCTTCTTCTTACAGCGCATGGGGGAAATCATATGATACCCCCACCAAGTAGTTATGTCGTTCCTTTTGAATGGAGTAAATTGACTTATTTTCGCCCTCCATCTAATGTGCCTTTCCAGATCATAGTACAAGCCTATAATATGGTAGTACATGGAACTATATTAGATGAATGTGGGCCTATTAGCATCATGCCTTCTACTACTTGGAAAGCCTTGGGTTCCCCAGAGCTTGTGCCTATCACCAAGAATCTGTTGGCTTTCAACGGAGGGACTAGTAAACCCTTAGGGATCCTTCTGAAGTTTCATATTACTTTTGGAGGAAAGACCATCTATATAGATGTGATGGTAGTCGAAGGTCCCTTAGATTTCAATCTTCTCCTTGGACGCAACTATATTTATGTCATGGGAGCTCTTGTTTCTTCACTTTTCTATGTGGTTTGTTTTCAGCACGAAGGGAGAATTGTGGCTATTGATCAACTGTCATTCATTGGTCACCAAGTGCCTCCTTTGCAACCATCGTCCCATATCAGCTCTTGTTTGCAAATAGTACCTTCCTCACCACAAGTCAATTATGTGGTTACACATTTCATCTCTGCATCTGCTGATGATCCCAAAGATGGTATTGTACATCATATACTGGGGGCATTGGAACCCGATCTATCTTTGGTACCAAATGACATGTATTCCTCCCAGAGCATTGTTCTTTCGTCTAGTGAAGACCTCTTAGGAGCCATGTACTCTTATGGTTCATGAACAGACATCATGAGGATAGTTCTTTTTCTGTGTCAACCTCGTTAAAAAATGAAACAACATTCTAGGATAGTTTGTTCCTATGTCAATCTCGTTAAAAAATGAAATAGAACATGATGATAGTTCTTGGTCTTGTGTCAACGTCATTAAAAAATGAAACAAGGAATCATGAGGTTGGATCCTTGTCTTGTGGACGATAGTTATTTTATTGTGTCAACATCATTAAGAAATGAAGCACCTCCCTTTTCCAAATCGAGTCCTTGATTAAGATCTCGTAAAATCCTAGTCAAGTCTTTCCTGGATATCAAAAGTGAACCTTCATTCCATTCACCTAGCTAAATGAAATGAAGCTTGGGGGTCACATACCTCCAACTGAATCATTATGTCAGGGGCATGCAAACTTATCTCAAGCATAGTTTTTCATTTCATGCTTGTGTAAACATGAAACTAAATCCAAGCAAAGTTCTCCATGGTTCAAGCTTGTGTAAAAATGAACCCATGCCCAATTTACATCTCGTGATTTCCATTTTAATCAGTTGATTTATGCTAGATGAGTCTTGGTTGTTTTGTTCCATCATCACCATCTCTTTGGCTGATCATATGCTTTTACTTGGTTGTTTTTCCTTTTGTGAGGAACTGGAAAAATGAGTGGTTTTATTAGCCAGCCTCTTGCCCATTACATGTTTTGAGCAGTTCCTCCATTACCAGAACCAATTGCTACTCTTTATACCACTTGTTCCTCCAAGACCAATCACCTTTAAGCTCTTTTCTAACTTGTAAAAGATGAAAAGATTGTTGAGTATTTTTTCCCTTTTTTGAATCTTTAAAGAGAATAAAAATGAGGGTCTTCTTTCATCTCTTTTCTCACTCTTAAAACATGAAAAGATTACCGAGATCTTGTCTTTTTGAACTTGTTAAAGGTTGCAAAAAGTGAATTACCCAATATACATTTACCCCTTTTTCGGGTGGGGATGAACTATTTAAGGAAAAGGTACTCCTTGATTGAAATGGTCAAGCAGTTCTCCCAAGTATCATTTTCTACCTTTTCGGGCTCGATAGACACAAATGTATGAAAATGGACCATGTGGAGTTTTCTTTTCCGTGTCTTTTTCAAACTCTCTGAACATGAAAAAGCTACTGAGTTACACCTTTGTCGAACTCGTTAAAACACTCAACGACATTAGATTCGTCACCGTGATGGACATGAGCTTCTCCTTCCTAGGGCTCATTAAACTTACTAGGTCGGATTCATCCGAAGGATGAACTTATAATGCAAGCACATGTTATCCCCTTCAAGCTTGTGATAAAAAATAATTGGGGTAGCTTCCAGAATTGGTGGGGGTAACTTGGAAATTATATTAGTCGTGTTGGAACCTCACTCTTGAACATGACACTTTCTGCTTCGTGTCGGGTTGGGATATCCTCCTTTTCATCATTGACCTTCCTGGGTTGGGACATTCATTTTTTCCTTCCATTTGATCTCTTCCATGTCATCATGACCACTGATCCTATGGATCCAAAAGCTAGCAAACTCCGAAGTTGTGTCGCCGATATGTTCAAGAGTTAGTCCCTCTATAGTTACACTTACTCCTGATTCTCTGTATCATCTGAAATCATTTGCTTCCCTTTATCTCATGTTGATGACGTGGGATACATCATGGCCCTCCTTCGACATGTTCGCTTCTTGTCGACTTCAGCTCATTATCTAGGAAGCTGGCTGAGAGATTCCCTTCTAGTACCTTAGATCTTGCATGCCCTAACGGAAAGTTCTTCGCACTTGATGACAAGTTCACATCATTGGCTTTCAATCGGGTGATTTCATGAGTTTTCAACTTCAGTTCCTTTATTCACATTCTGTGAATTGTGTTTCTGGTACCTTGAGATCCATTGTCATTATTGGTGGTTTTTATCGCAATTGTTAACATTTCACATCATTGACTGGTAATCAAGCGACTTTTTAGCATGTTCGACTTCAAAACATTCATTCACATATTAGGATTTGTACTTTTATCGGGTCGTTTGGAGTGCAAGACCCTAGGCTCAGATTACACTAGTCCATGTTGTGAGGCGGTGTGACATGATCATGTTGATATACATATCCCTTTTAGATGGATGAATACGACCATACCATGAGTTATTATATGTGATCCTTCTCATTATTGGATGGTTGGGACCATACCTTAGTTTGTTTATGATATTCTCTATTGGATGGTTGCGCCCATGCCTTGGATAAATTTATATGATCATTCCCTGGATGGTTGCATCCATACCATGATTCATGTATCATTTTTCAGAGTTTTCAGTGATGTATATGTATATATGCTTACTTGCAGGTTTTCCGACTATGGGGTTCGATTCCCCACAACCACTTGTAAATCATTTCACCCCTCACTCTAGTTCGGCCTTCATGCTTTAGGGAGCATCTATTACACAACATTTTGCCACTATCCCTGTACTCCCTGTCCACGATCCTAGAAGACCTCTATGTGAACCCTACATGCTTTTCCATCATGAAGAAACTCCCAGTGTGTCCCTCTTCATGAGCATAATAATTTCCCTTTACATCGTTTCCCAAGAATCTTCCTTTTAACCCAGTTTACAAGATCCGTGCTACTAACCAATTTCCTCCTCACGTTCATGTGTAGAGAATAAAAATAGCACTAGAGCTGTACAGAGCAACTGATCCTTTTTCCAGTCGCGCCGATCCTCTTTTGGCAAGTTTTTTAAATATGGAGTCGAAGCTTCGTAACGGAAGTCTGGTAGATGGTTGGGCTGAATGGAGCTGAAGAAGTCAGTTTGGGCCCCTTACCCCTACTAGCATGAAACAAAATCAAGGGATAACATCTTCTCCCATGATGAGAGGAACCATCTCTCATCCATCCAAGCTATATAAACCTTTCTTTTCCTAAGCTAAATTAGTTTTGGAGTGAGTTTGAATGATTAGCAAGACATCTATAGCTTGTAGCTTTCTAGTGTATGTTTGAGGGAGAATAGTGTGTTTTGGTTTGGTTTGAGACTAAAGGAAAGAGACCTTGAAACTTCCATTATTGGGGCTATCCATGAGATGTTGGCAAAAGTGTGGGAACCCGGATACATCAGAGGAGACCAACAATGTCAAGGCATTGGTTGAAATCTCTTTCTGATTTATATGAATACAACTATTGATTGATTTCCTACATGAAGTGTTATATTACATATTTATGGCTTAATGTTCCTTGACTCTTTAAGTAGTCTGAATACAATGTTATCATGTTTGTTGTTTTTGTTCATTTGCTTGTTTCAGGTATTTGAAGAAAGGAAATGAAAGACAACTGGAGTAAGGAAGAAGGATCATCACCAAGCAGAATAACATTCTAAAAGGTAGGCCCTATTAATTGATTCTAGCTTAATGATATTTTCCATAGATTTTTTGTTTGTGGCTAGACTCGCTCTCTTGTGCTAGAGGAATTGTTTATGTCTACACTAAGAATTTACCTGCATCACAATTAGGGAAAAAGAAAATCAAGTTATATTGAATGATCAAGCTTAAAAATTAAGCAGACTCCAAAAGAAAATATGGCAAACCATCCCAATAAAATTTTGAAAAATAAATTTGAGAGACATAGGATATACAAGTAAATAAGTTGAAGAGCTCTAAAATTTGTGGCTATACACCTACCCTCACTATGATTATGATCTTAGAGGTATAATCGATGACCGCTACATTGTTTCCAACTATATAAAAAAAATTATACATCAATACCCTTCTTTGATTATTCTTTAGTTAATGTTGATGATTTTGATCCAGAAATTGCTGGGGGAAAATCTATGGATAATGAGGAAAGTGTTAGGATTCAAATATATAGAGATAATACTTATGAGGCATTCCTCAAACAGAAAACTATTTACTCTTCTATTTCTTTAGGAGATATTAAATCTCTTGGATACATAAAATATAAATTTATTGAACTCCCTTTAGAACTAGCCTCTACATCTTACGAAATTCAACAAATTGAAATTGAAAGTTTGTATAATGTTTTTATTATAGTTAAGGAGTCAACCAATTTGGATGCTAGCAAAGTTGATAGTACCAAAGAAAAGGAGAAAGACAGATAGATGGTCTAAGAGAGCATGAAATTTGAAGAAATTAAAGAACAGAAATGCTACACAACAAAAAAAACTGAATACATAGTGAAACAAGCTTCTCCTGCTAGAGATACTATTATTCTTGACTCCCCTGAAGAAACTAGTCAAAAAGATTCACATATGGAAAAATATGCGGAACAAATTGAGAAAATGGATGTTGATAAAAGTAAGGATGACAAATTAACTTCTCAGTTAGAATTTCCATATAGTGCTGATGAAGAAAAAGAGTCAAAGAAATATCAAACAAAAGTTATTGAACTTTCAATTCCTGAAACACCTCCTAAAGCTTACTTGACTCCTATTTCTACAAATATTCCTCTAAGTGCATCTCTTTCCAAGCCTTTTACTAAAGTGGAACCAATATCTAAAGCAATTTCCTCTTTAAGTGAATATTATTTTAATTTACAAACTAAATCTGTTGTAAGAAAAATGAAGAAGAGGAAATTAGACAACTTTGAATCAATTTCTAAATTTAGTTGGGAAGCATCAGATGATGTGAAGGATAGAGTTGAAGAATCAACACACACTCTAGGAAATTTTGTGAATTATCAACAATACCAGGTTGGTGAACTTGCAGCAACATATCAGAAACAAACTTCAAACAGTGAAAGAAAGAAGTGGAAAAAGTAAAATCGTTAGTGAATATCAATGGCAAGCTCATTCTGCAGCCCTTGTAGGAGGTTTTTCTATTGAAAGGGCTAATTTACAAAATTAAATTCAAATAAAATTTAATGAATTAGAAGTCAAAAATGGTGAAAAGATAAGAGGATCTCATCAAGATCATATCAAATTTCTAAATGAAGAATTTGACAGTAACATTTAAGTAATTACTGGAACACTAAATCAACAAAGTTGAAGCTATTCATCTTTAATTAAAATAGAGTCATGATATTAAGCAAAGCATGAATGTCTTTATAGAACAAGCATTAAATTTCAATCGAATATTACAGAAAGATGAGGCCAAATTTTATAAATAGGTGGATAAAATATGTATATTTTATTAGGAAATTATGAATCTCAATGAAATAATTGAATCTATGGTTAAAGAATATAGAAATATTAAGGAGATATTCACATCAAATTGTTATGAAACCAGCTCAAGAAAAGATAGAAAAGATAGATCAACGCCTTAGAATTCAGCATCTTCGAGGGGGAAACCTCCTTTACATTACATAAATGAACAATTCTTGGATGATTCAAATGAAAAGACCTCCT